>JAKSZT010054527.1:1730449-1765397 GCA_026826555.1 Tolypeutes matacus
GGAAGGAAGGAAGGAAGGAAGGAAGGAAGGAAGGAAGGAAGGAAGGAAGGAAGGAAGGAAGGAAGGAAGGAAGGAAGGAAGGAAGGAAGGAAATAGAACTCTAAGCAATAAAATTAGAAGGGAATGATTTCTTGTGCTGCAAAGTAGCCATACTTCATGTTTCGCTGACAGTCTGTTATGGTCATAATGGGATATTGATTTTTGTTGTGAAATCTCATGAAACTGTGTTTTCTTTGCCATTTTGTGGCACATTTATATATTGTTGGGTATAGATTATTTGTATTTTCAGAATTTAAGCCCTCTTCTGGACTCCCTAATATCAGAATATTTCTCCTCAGGGCCTAACACAAAAATGTATACTTGTAGCATATGCGCTGTGTAGTATATATATATATATAGATCTCAATCTGTTTGAATTCTCTATTTTTCTCAATTTATGTTGGTGCTTCTAAATCTCCAAATGGTATTTCTCAAGTACTTTAGAATTTTCATATTCTTGCTTTTGTCAGTTGACAGAGACACTTAAATAATCCAGCATTTGTATTTAAGACCAGGTTCTTATCTTGGAATGTAAATAGAGTGTTATATGTAAGTAGACCAATTGTGAAATGAATGATGTTATAGAAACAATAATAATAATTTAATCAAGAATATTCAAAATGAAGTTTATATAGAAGAGTTGAGAAATCGGAAATTAATGACAGTACATCTAAGGTGAACTGTTTGTTAAACCACAATAAATCACATTTTAAACCCCAGCTTTTATTATTCATTTATGACTAATAATTGGATAAATTTTGGCTTCTTTTCATAAAAATTATATCCTTTCCTGCATCAAAGTATTTGTTTATGCTATTTCGCTACCCTAAAATCCATACCCTTACAACTTCTCCACCTAGCAAACATTTATTTCAAAAGGTCCAAATCAAATGACACTTTTTTCATAAAATTCCCGAATCCCTTTAAACATAATCAATATTACCCTCTCATTCTTCTATGCTCTCTTAATATCTTGCTCTACTGCTTAAATATTTAGAATCATAGAACCAGAAATTTTGATTTAGAAAGGACCTTAGAGATGATAGGTTTCAATCCAAACTGCTTATTTTATAAATGAATCACATTTATGATCATGATCACCTTTTTTATTACTTTTTTAATATACTTTTTTGTTTTTTAAAGATATTTAGATTACATAAATGTTACATAAAAATGTAGGGGATTCCCATATGCTCCACTCCCTACCTCTTCCAACTTTCCAACATTAACAGCATCCTTCATTATTGTGGTACCTTTGTTAAAATTGATGAGTATATATTGGAGCATTGCCACTAAGTGTGGATTATCATTTACATTATAGATTAAATTCTCCCCCTCACAATTTTGTAAGTTATGACAAGATATATAATGGCCTGTACCTGTCATTGCAATGTCATTCAGGAAAGTTCCAACGTCTCCAAAATGCCACAATATTACACTTATTTTTCCTCCTCCCTCCCCTCAGAACCTCCGGTGGCCACTGCCTCCACATTTACGATAAAAGTTCTTCCATTGCTAGAATAAAAATAAGTCTATAGTAGAATAACATAAATCTACTCTAGTCCATCATTTATTCTGCAATACTGAGGTTTCTGGGATAGTGATGTCCAATCCACCTCTGATTGAAAAAAGGCTTAGATCCAATGAGGCAGAAGGATGGGACTATCTTGCTTGCATTTATAGACTCTGTGTTCCTTGGAATGGTCATTGTCCATCATCATGTACTTGTTAGTTGTCCTGGGTGAGTCCAATGAACTGGAGAGTAAGTGTTGCATATCTGTTGAGATTCAGGGCCAAACTGGTAGATGGAAAGCACAAAGATTTAAGACTTTTGGACATACATCTATCAAATCTAGTACTAATTCTAGGTTCATATAGGCGGGGCAGAAGAGCCATGTGTAGGGAAACCGCAACTGAGTCCAACTCTATTACACTGGGAAGCATAAGTCCCAAAGTAGGGCCACTGGCAGGATGCCAAACTCCTGAGCTGTTAGCCCTTCCTGTATTTCCTGGATGTCTCCAGAGCCCTTTAGGAGCCCTGTTATTTTTGGCAATATTTACTGTGGCATTCAATGAGATCCCACTGATATGAGCATAAGCAAAACTCCTTGAATGAACTCCCGACTCACTTTGAAGCCTCTTAAACTGACAAACTCATTTTTCTTTACCTTTTTCCTCTTTGGTCAAGGTCTTTTTACAATTGCTTTGCTAGTTGGTGCTTGGTAGTAATCCCTTGGTGCCAGGGAGATTTATCCCCAGGAATCATGACTCACACTGGGGGAAAGGTAATGCATTTATGAGCTGAGTTTGGCTTAGAGAAAGGCCACATTTGAGCAACAAAGAGGATCTCAGGAGGTAACACTTAGGCAACCTATAATACTAGCTTAAGTTTCAATTTCAAAGGAAAAGGTTCATAAGTACAGTCATCAGTGTAAAAGGACCATCAATCTCCCATCACCCTTCATTTGTCACTGCCCTTGTACTTGGGGGATTCTTACTGTCCCATTAGAGAAAGTGACAGAACTTCCCAGGTTGTGAATTCAATATTCTTTGGATTATTTTGTGGATCTCCACCCACGGTGACAATGCCCCATGAACACTTGAACTCATTATTATGATTTAAAGGTATGCCCCAATGAACTTACACATCCTGGAGCCTTGCCACCAACCATAGACCACAGTTCACACTGTAGACCACACTCTCTCCCACTCAGTTCTGAGTGGTGGGAGATGTTTGTGTGGGATGTGGTGGGAGGTGTGGGAGGTGGGCAACATGGGAATCCCAGTGGGTTCCGTGTAATATTTTGGGTAATCTAAGCACCTCTTAAAATATATGTATATATATATAACATTTTTGTAAGCAAATACACATATATGCATATATATTTATATATCATTTTGCAAATGTTTGTATGTATTGTGAGAATTTTGATTTTTACCCATAATAAAAAAATTAATTAAAAAAATAAATTAAAAAAAAAATTAAAAAAAAAAAAAATAAAATAAAATAAAGGTATGCCCCAGGTGAATCTCCTTCCATGCATGCCCCATCATGGATACCCCACACCAATGATCCTCCCTTTCCACAGTTATAACCTTTCTGTGATCCAAAACATCTTCAGAAATGAAGACAATAAAATAACTGAATAATATTAATAAGAAAATGAAATAATAATGATAATTTTATAAATAACAAATAAAATACAAAAAAATTGAAATACAAATAATAAAAAATAAAATAAAATAAATAGCATTATGTCTTTCATCACTGTAGATCTGTTGTCTTGTATGTACAGTGAAATTTTCTTCTATTTATTCCCCCAGTGTTTTATATTTTCATTTCAACTTCAGAGAAGCTTTAGGTTACAGAAAAGTCATGCACAGAATATAGGAGATTCCCATATACCCAACCTCCTTCCCCTTTTCACCTTAACCTTATTAATAATATTTTACATGTGGATGGTACATTTGTTACAATTGATGTACAAAAATTGAAACATTGTTACTAATCATGGTCTATGATTTATATTACAGTTTACATTTGGAGCATACACTTTTATAAATTTTGATGAAATTTAATATGGCCTGTATCCATCATTGAGAGATCAAGTAGAAGAATTCTAAAGTCCCCCAAATGCACCATGTTCCATCTATTTTATTAATCCGCCCCCCCTTCCCCTCAGGACCCATAGCAACCACCAAGATTCACTCCTTGAAGAAAAAGATTCATAGTTACTTACAACAAGACTAAGGGCTTGAGATATTGTCCTCTACTCCCCTATTAGGCAATGTATATGCTCTCAAGAAACACCCACCCCTCTTTCTGAGAACATAGTAGGACTACCCAGGAGGGTACCTTCCCATACATTGTGTGGTTCTCCACTGACTGATACAATGCATTATGACAGTATGAACACTCACATACTCCCTAGGAGCCTGCCCCAGGAACTCCCTGACCCGCATGCCCACCACATCTGACACCATAAACCAGGAACCTTCCCCTGCCATATTTACCAAAAGAACATTCCCAACAATGTAATTTTATCCACATACCTGCAAATCCCCAGATTTCATCTGCTTCTTCCCTGGATCCTCCCCCAAGTTCCATGGACAGTGCAAACCACCTCCCCCACACTACCTCCTTGGCAGACCACCACCAACCAATCCAATAGTATCACTTTACCACTGTCATGCCCATTCACTGCAGAACTACACACTTCTACCTTATCATAGATTTTACCAATAAGGGCATTGGCTCACAACCCTCTACTCCCTTTCTGTGTGTTGTAAACCTATCTTCCAGACACTAGCTCTGTAAGTCTGCTCAATTTGCTTTAATTCATATGATTGAGGTCATGTGATATTTGTCCTAGAGTGCCTGGCTTGCTTCCCTCAATATAAGGTCTTCAAAGTTTATCCATGTTATCCCCTGTGTTAATACTGCATTCCTTCTTACAGCTGAGTAATATTCCATTGTACATATATATGAGAGTGTGCTTATTCATTCATCTGTTGATGGACATTTGGTTTGTTTCCAACTTTTGGCAATAGTGAATAATGCCGCTATGAACATTGGTGTGCATATATCTGTTCATGTCCCTGTTTTCAATTCTTCTGGGTATATACCCAGTAGTGAGTTGCTGGAACACATGGCAGTTCGAGAGTTAGCTCCCTGAGGAACCACCAGACTGTACTCCACAATGGTTGCTCCGTTCTGCATTCTGACCTGCAGTGAATAAGTGTTCCCATTCCTCAACATCCCCTCTAACACTTGCAGTCCTCTATTTTTTTAATAGCTGCAAATAGTGAAATTTTTACTTTTTCCTTTCCAATTTGGATTCCTTTTATATATTTTACTTACTTAAGTGCTCGAGCAAGTACTTCCAACACAATATTAAATAAAAGCAGTGACAGTGGGCATCCTTGTCTTGTTCCATATCTTAGAGGGAAAGCTTTTAGGATTTCACCTTTGAATATGATGTTAGCTATTTTTTAAAATATATACCCTTTATCATGTTGAGAAAGTTTCCTTCTATCCCTATCTTTTGAATTGTTTTTTTTATCAGGAAAATGTCCTGTATTTTGTCGAATGCTTTTTCTGCATCTAAAGAGTTTATCATGTTGTTTTTTTTTTCTTTCGGTCTATTTGTGTGACGTATTACATTGATTGATTTTCTTATGTTGAACCATCTTTACATATCAGGGATGAAACCCACTTGGTCATGGTTTATAGTTCATTTGATGTGTTGTTGAATACAATTAGCAAGACTTTTGTTGAGGATTTTAGCATCTAGGTTCATTAGAGAGATTGGTCTATACTTATGCTTTCTTGGGGCATTTTGTTTGGCATCGGTATTAGAGTGATTTTGGCATCATAGAATGATTTAAGCAATGGCCCCTCCACTTCTATTTTTTGGAAGAGTTTAAACAGGATTGGTCTTAGCTCCTTCTGGAATGTTCTGTAGAAGTCATTTGTAAAGCCATCTGGTCTGGGTTCTCCTTAGTTGGAAGTTGTATTTTTTTAAAATCAATTTCATTGATACATATTATCAAAGCATACAATTCCTCCAAGGTGTACAATCAATGGTATTTGCTATAATCATATGGTAGTGCATTCATCACTTCAATAATTATTAGAGCATTTTCATTATTTCAATATTAATAATAATAAAAAGACAAGAAACAAACAAGAAAATTCCTTATCTCACAATCTCTCTGTTTCCCCCACTGTACATAGCTGTTGTTTCTAGCTATTCTTGTACATTCATCATCTTAAAAGTTATAGAACAATTTCATTACTCCAAAAAGAAAGACTCCCACCCCTTAGTATTCCTTTCTCAGTCCTACATAATAAATAAACTTTCACCTTTATGAATTGAATTATATTTACATTTTATATAAATTGAATCTTACAATATGTAGGACTCTGTATCTGGTTGCCTTCACTTGGTATAATTTTTTTTGTCTAATATTAATATTGTGTATTACTAACTTACAATTCTTCAGCTTCAAAGAAAAATGTTATTATATATACAATTCTACCTATACAAATATTTCACATTAATATATTTCACATAATATAATTAGTTCATAATAGGGCAATTATACAGTATTTTTCCTTTTGTGTCTGACTTGCTTCTCTCAAAATATTGTCCTCCAGGTTCATCCATGTTGTAATATGTTTCACAACTTCCTTTCTTCTTACTACTGCATAATATTCCATCATGTGTATACTCGAAAATTTTTTTATCCATTCATCAGTTGATGGACTCCTGGGTTGTTTCCAAGTTTTGGCTATCATGAATAATGCTGCTATGAACATCTGTGTACAGATATCTATTAGTGTCACTGCTGTCAGTTCTTTTGGGTATATACCTAGCAATGGTATTTCCAGGTCAGTTGGGAGGTTTTTTATGACTATTTCTATTTTGTCACTTGTGATTCATCTATTGAGTTAATCAATATTTTCTTTCATCAATGTAGTCTCCTTGTGTGATCCTATGAATTTATCCATTTCCTCTAAATTATCCTTCTTTTTGGCATACAATTTTTCAAATTATCCTCTTATGATACTTCTCATTTCTGTGAGGTCATTGGTGATATCTCCTTCCTTGTTTCTTATTTTATGTATTTGCATCTTCTAACTTTTTTCTTTTTAGTTTAGCTAAGGGTTTGTCAATTTTATTGATCTTCACAAAGAATCGGATTTTTAAAAATTATTTCTGGTGCTTTCTTATTTTCAATTTCAGTTAGCTCTGCTCTAATCTTTGTTACTTGCTTTTTTCCTACATCTTTATGTGCTAGTTCATTGTTCTTTTTCTAATTCTTCCTGGTGTGTAGTTAGGTCTTTGATTTAAGCTCTCTTCCTTTTTAATATACACATGTATGGCTATGAGTTTCCCTCTCAGTACTGCTTTTGCTGCATTCCATGTCTTGATAACTTGTTTTGTCATTTTCACTCATTTCAAAGTAGTTACTCATGTATTTTGCAATTTCCTCTTTGAACCACTGATTGTCTAAGAGTGTGTTGTTTAACTTCCATATCTTCTTGCCTAATCTGCTTTTCTGTCCCTTGCTGATTTTCAGTTTCATTCCATTGTGGTCAGAGAAATTACTTTGTATAATTTCAATCTTTCTGAATTCATTGAGAATTGTTCTGTTACCTTGCATGTGCTCTATCTTGGAGAATGATCCATGTGCACTGGGAGAAAAATGTATATCCTGCTCTATTTGGGTGTAATGTTCTGTATATGTCTATTAGGCCCAGATCCTGTAACGTATTATTCAAGGTCTTCCTTTCTGTATTGATTATCTGTCAAGTTGTTTTGTCTAATTTTGATAATGGTGTATTAAAGTCCCCCACAATAATTATACAATCATCTATTTCTCCACTTAGTTTTTTCAATGTTTGTCTCAAGTATTTTGAAGCATCCTGGTTAGGTGCATAAATGTTTATGATTGTTCTTTTTCTTGATATATTACCCCTTTTATTAATATATAGTGGCCTTCTTTGTCTCTTACAAATAGTTTCGCATTTAAAGTCTATTTTGTCCAATATTAATATAGCTACAACCACCCTTTTTTGGTTATTTTTTTGCACGTAAAATTATTCTCCAAACATTCATTTTCAGCCTCCTGGCACTCATGGGTCTAAGGTGAGTTTCTTGTAGACAGCATATAGGTGGGTCATATTTCCTTATCCATTCTATCAATCTGCGTCTCTTGATTGGAGTGCTTAAACCATTAACATTTAATGTTACTATTGTCAAGGAATTATTTACATTAGCTATATTTTCTTTACATTTATGTATGCCCTACATTGTTTTTATTTGTCTTTTTATCTTTTCAGTTATTCTTACAACTCTCCTCCAACTCTCTCCTGTTTTTTCCTTTCAACCTGCAGAATTCCCTCTAGTATTTCTTGAAGGGCAGGATTCTTATTGACAAATTGTCTTAATTTTTGTTTTTCTGTGAATATTTTGAACTCTCCCTCATTTTTGAATGCCAGCATTGCTGGATAGAAAATTCTTGACTGGAAGTTTTTTTTTTTAGCATGATTTCATACCACTGCCTTCTTGAGTCCATGGTTTCAGATGAGAAATCAACACTTAATCTTATCAAGCTTCCCTTGTATGTAATGGATCCCTTTTCTCTTGCTGCTTTTAGTGTTCTTTCTTTGTCTTGACCATAGGGCATTTGACAAGTATATGTCCTGGGGTAGACATGTTAGGATATATACTGTTTGGGGTGCATTGTGATTCCTGGACATGTACATCCATGTCTCTCAAAATAGTTGGGAAATTTTCAGCTCTTTTTTCTTCCAACACTCCTTCTGCCCATTCTTTCTCTTCTCCCTCTGGGATGCATATACTGCATATGTTTATTTTTTCATTTGTTTGTTTTTTGATATTTTTAAAATTTATTGAAGTATATCACTCATACATAAACATACAATAAGTGTATAGTAATGGTTGTGAACTTACAAAACAAACATACATAACATCATACAGGGCTCTCATACCTCACCCTACCGCCAATACCTTGCACTGTTTTTAAACATTTTAAACTAATGAGTGGGATGTGATGGGAGGTGTGGGAGGTGGGCAACATGGGAATCCCAGTGGGTTCCGTGTAATATTTTGGGTAATCTAAGCACCTCTTAAAATATATGTATATATATATATATATAAACAACATTTTTGTAAGCAAATACACATATATGCATATATATTTATATATCATTTTGCAAATGTTTGTATGTATTGTGAAAATTTTGATTTTTACCCATAAAAAAAAAAAAAAAAAAAGAGTATGTTGTTGGGAAGCTGCTGTGGCTCAATCAGTAGGGCTCCCATTTACCATATGGGAGGCCCTGGGTTTGGTTCCTGGGGCCTCCTGGTGAAGGCAAGCCCGCCCGCACGGCGTGGTTAGCTGACCCAGCGAGCACAAGCAGCAAGGGGGGGGATAAATGAATAAATAAATAAAATCTTAAAAAAATAAAAATAAAAATTAAAAAAAAAAAGAGTATCCTCAAAATATTGCTACTAACCAAAGTATTTTCCCCCAACCCACTCTGTTATTATTATTATTTATATCATTTATATATGAACATACATAAATAATAAGTGTATAGTAAAAGCTGTGAACTTACAAAGCAAACATTCATAACATCATACAGCGGTTCTATAAATCAACCTTCCACCAACACCTTGCATTGTCATGAGACATTTGTTACAAATTATGAAAGAATATTTTCAAAATCTTACTATTAATTATAGTCCTCATCTTACATTTGGTGTATTTTACCCCAAACCACCCTATTATTTTTTTTTAAATATATTTTTTATGACAGAAGTTGTAAACTTACAAAACAATTATGCACATGTGCAGAATTTCCAAAGAGCACCCCTCTATCCACACACCCACTGTAGTGGAATATTTGTTACGGATTACGAGATAATATCACACAATTTTTACCAGGTCCACACCGTATATTTGGCACACATTTTCCATATTTCCCCATTATCAACTCAGTACATCTTTGGCATAGATGCAAGAATATTACATTATTACTGTTAACCACATTGCAATATCCAGTTGTATTTTTTCCATGCTTCTCCACATTTACACCACGCTGCAATAGTGCTGTCCATCAGATATAGCTCACAAAGGACACTCTTGCATCTGTACCTTCAACCACAATTCTCATCCACTTCTGGGTTTACTGTGCTATTCAGTCCCTAGATTATTCTCTAGCTTTCTGTCAATTGGCCTTTACTTCCCTAGACTACCATTTTCAGCCACATCCCGATTTATAAACAAGCTGTTACTCACTATGCATTAACATCAACTCTGTATATTTCCACACTTTTACAGTAAAGCTAATTAAAACATCTACATACATTAAATAGCAGTAGTCCATCTCAGTCTTCTTATCTCCTTTAAGACTCCACCACCTACCACCAAGTCTTGAATATATTTTCCTACGTTTATTATAGAAGCTTTGTGGTTCTTGCTTTTATATTTAGGTTTTGTATTCATTTTCAGTTAATTTTTGTATAGAATGTGAGATTGGGGTCCTCTTTCCTTCTCTTCCTATGAATATCCAATTTTTTCAGCACCATTTGTTGAATGGACTGTTCTGCCTGAACTGGTTGGGTTTGAAAGGCTAGTCAAAATTCACTTGACCAGGGAAGCAGCTGTGGCTCAATCAGTAGGGCTCCCGTTTACCATATGGGAGGCCCTGGGTTTGGTTCCTGGGGCCTCCTGGTGAAGGCAAGCCCGCCCGCGCGGCATGGTTAACTGACCCAGCGAGCACAAGCAGCAAGGGGGGGATAAATGAATAAATAAATAAAATCTTAAAAAAAAAAAATTCACTTGACCATAGATGTGAAGGTCTATTTTTTAACCATCAATTCGGTTCCATTGGTTTATGTGTTTGTCTTTATGCCAATACCATGCCCTTTTTACCACTGTAGCTAGGTAATACAATTAAAGTCCAGAAATGAGAGTGTTCTAACTTCACTTTTCCTTTTTAAGATATTTCTGGCTACTCAGGACCCCTTACCCTTCCAATTAAATTTGATAATCATGTTTTCCTTTTATTTTTAAAATGCTGGTGGAATTTTTATTGGGATTGCATTGAATCTATATACCAATTTGAGTAGAATTGAAATCTTAATGATATTTAGTTTTCCAATCCATGAGCATGGAATGTTCTTACAATTATTTGGATCTTTTTTTTTTATTTCTTTTAACAATGAGTTGTAGTTTTCTGAATAAAGTGCTTTACATCGTTGGTTAAGTTTATTCCTGATTATTTGGGTTTTATCTGTCATATTTTATTTTCACCACTCTTTTGACACTTTTAGTTACTTTTATTGATATAATCTTCATTTCTAGACTCTCTTCCAGACCTCTCTCCCCTGTCTTTTCTTTTCAGGCTCTAGCACACCCTTTATTATTTCCTGCAAAGCAGGTATCTTGGTTCAAACTCTCTCAGTTTCTCTTTATCTGTGAATATTCTAAACTCGTCTTCATTTTTGAAAGACAATCTTACTAATATAAGATTCTTCACTGGAAGTTTTTCTCTCGCAGTATCTTAAATATATCATATCCCTGTCTTCTTGCCTCCATGGTTTCTGGTGAGAAATCAGCACTGAATCTTATTGGGTATCTCTTATATGTTAGACATTGTTTTTCTCTTGATGTTCTCAGAATTCTCTCTTTGCCATTGGTATTTGACATTCTGATTAGTATGTGTCACGGAGTTGGTTTATAAGGATTTTTTCGTGTGGGAGTAGGTCATGCTTCTTGGACATAGATATCTATGTTCTTCAATAGGGTTGGGAAATTTTCTACCATTATTTTTTCAAATATTCCTTCTGCCACTTTTTCCTTCTCTTCTCCTTCTGGGACACCCATGACACATATGTTTGCATGGCACTTGCTGTCCTTTAGTTCCCTGAGACCGTGTTCAAGTTTTTCCAATCTTTTCTTCATCTGTTCTTTCGTATGTTCACTTTCAGAGGCCATTTCCTCAAGCTCACCAATCCTTTCTTCTGCCTCCTCAAATTTGCTATTATATGATTCCAGTGTATTTTTAATTTCATTTATTGAAACTTGCATTTCCATAAGATCTGCTATTTTTCTATGTATGCTTTCATATTCTTGTTTGTGCTCATCCAATGTCTTCTTAATATCCTTAATTTCTTTAGACATTTCATTGAATGTATTAAGGAGATTTGTTTGAGCATCTTTGATTAGTTGTCTCAACTCCTTTATGTTATATGGAGGCTTACCTTGTTCCTTTAACTGGGCCATATCTTTTTGTTTCTTGGTGTGGATTTTAATTTTTTTGTTGGTGTCTTGGCATCTGGCTTAGAGTATTTATTCTGGGTGCAGTTTTTCTCTTTAGTTTAGGACTTCCTGCCCTTTCTCCCTTGTTGCTTGTGTAGTAGGAGCCAGTGATGTAGTTGGTGCTATAAGCTGTGAAGTCTCAGGCTACCCTCATTGCCCCAAGGACCAATGCATTTTCTCCCAACTTTCTCCTTTGCCAGGGGTATGGACAGAGCCACAGCTGTGTGGAATAATCCAACTCATGCAGGTCTAGACTGCAGTTGCCTAGAGAGACTGATAAAGCTTCACATCCCTTTTTCCCCTGTCTGGGGCAGGGGTGGAGATTCAGGTGTGGGCAGCAATCAATGCAGTGCAGGTCCAAGATGACCACAGTTGCTCTGGTAGATTTCCGATTATTCAGTCTGTGCCAGCTAAATGTACCTGCAGTTACCTGGATAAGCTGGTTCAGGGCCCATCAGCTTCCTCCTTGCTAGAGGTAGGGCGGAAGCCTAGGATAAGGCTGCAGGACAATCTATGTGAAAGAAACTGGTCTCTACCATCACTGCGATTTTCAGTCAGCCTGGCTTCCCCTCATGCTTGGGGTGGAGTCAAAATTGTGGCTACTGGCCTCCTTCTGACTTGGACAGGCTCAAACTTTAGCTGTTCTTAGGGATGTGCTTTAGCCAGTCGAATTTACTAATCAGTAGCTGAAATCGGTGGCCAACCGTTTCTTTCTCCTGTTTTTGGAAAATGGAGCTACCATTTCCTGCCATGGAATAGCTCCTGGGGTGGCTTGTGCTGCTAAAGTAGGATGATCACTGGCCTCTGCAGTGTGGCCTGTAATTTTCTGGAGAAGCTGGTGCATCTCCCACCAGCTTCCTCCCTACCCCAGATGGGCCTGGGGCTTAGACTAGAGCGGCAATCTGATCTAGATAGGAAAAAGCCAGTCCCTACCAGCACTGTGATTTTCGATCAGCCCCGCTTCCCCTCATGTCAGGTGAAGAGTTAAGATAGTGACCACTGACCTCTTTCCGACTTGCACAGGTTCAAACTTTAGCTGTTCTTAGGATTATACTTTAGCTCACTGAATTTACTAATAATTAGCTCAGGTTGGTGCCAAACCATCTCTTTCTCCCCCATTTGGGAAGTGGAGCTTTCAATTCCAGCCACAGAATAGCTCCAAGGTGGCTTGTGCCTCCAGTGGAGGATAGGCACTGGTCTCCGTGGCGTGGAGTACTCTACTTATAAATCTTCTCTGAAGATGGGCAGTTTCCTTCCATTCTTTCAAAGATGTTGCAAGATGCACTTCTGGTCTCCTGGAGCCCCCAAACAAGTGCTTTAAATAGCTCTGAGAGATCACTGACTGCCCCGTAGCAGGAGCTGATTCTGGGAGCTCTTTACTCTGCTCCCATCTTGCTGGTTGTCCAATGCATATGTTTTTTCATCTGTTGTTGTCATTCAAATCCCTAAGTCCCTCCTGGATTCATTCTATCTTTTACCTGTCTGGTTTCAGCTGTTTTGTCTTCCACATCACTGATTCTTTCCTCTGCTTCTTCAAATTTCTTGTTATGTGCTTCCAGTGTATTCCTGATTTCTTGCATTGTGCCATTCATCATCATCAAATCCATTATCTATTTATTTATGTTACAATTTCTTCAGTATGTCCTCCCAGTGTCTTCTTTATATCCTTAATCTCTTCCTTCACTTCATTAAGTTGATTAATGATATTTGTTTGGACATCTCTTATTTGTTGTTCCATGTTCTGCAGCTCCTCCTAATTTTTTTTTTTCATTTGACTGGACCATATCTTCCTGTTTCTTAGTATGGCTTGTAATTTTTTGTTGATGTCTAGGCATCTGTTTATCTTGATGGATTTTTTGTTTATTTAGCTTCTCTTTCTACTCTAGGGTTTTATTTTGTTGTTGTTTTTATGTGTTTGGTAAGGTTTCACTTTGACAGTTCATTCCTCTTATTCTATTTCCATGCTGTTTTCTATGTGCCCTTATAAAAATTTAGGATCAGAGAAAAGGAATGTGATAAGAAGAGAAAAAATAATAGTAATAATAATAAAAAAGGTAGAAGAGGAACCGTACAAGACCTAGGAAATAAATTATTAATAAGAGTAAAAAATCATAGGAAGTAAAGAGGAATAAGAATAAAAAAGTGAATAGAAAAAAATGAAATGAGAAACAAAATAGAGAAAATATATTGAATGAATTAAAAGATGAGAATGATGAGAAAAGAGGACATGAAAAAAGAATAAAGAAAAAAAAAAGAAAAGGCAAAAAAGAAAGAAAACAGAGAAAAAGAGAGAAATAAAAACAAAAAATTGAAGACCAGACTAAAAGAGGTGGAATGAAGGAAAAACAATAGAAAACAGAAGATATATAAAGGAAGGAAAGAAAAGAAACAATATAGGTAGAAAAATGCAATAAAAATTTTGAAAACTAAATAAAGGGGAAACACAACAATCAAGAAAATAATATCAGCAACTAAAGAAATAAGAACAATCCAGGAAAAACAGACTTCCCTCTTAAGTCCATGAGGAGCTTCTCAGGCTGCCTGTGTTCATCAATAACCCTGCAGCCTACCCTCTGAAGGTGATGTACCAGGTTTTAGAGAGTAGAATAGGAGAAAAAAAGAACATTTAAAAAACAGATCTAAGAAAACATAAAACAAAAAGAATTCTTGTATATTTTCTGTCCTAAGGTAGCAGCTGGATGCCTGATAAGCCAGTGGATCACTCTCTGGATCACTTCACTGAGAAGACACGGAAATCAAACCAGAGACCTTGCATATGCAAGGTAGGAATTCCTCCATTGAGCTAGACTGCCTACTTTGGTTAATTAAGCTTCAGAACCTTATCTGCCACCTTTCTCTCAGGTGTTTTAGACTTCTACAGTTTGCTAGAGTTCTGCTGATTAGGCACCTGTCCCTGCCCCCTCTCTAATCTAGTTACTCTCGCTCCCCAGGTGGCTGAACATGACAGCCTGACTGAGCAGATCTCCCCTCCCCTCTCGCCATTGGGTCAAGGTCTCTTCTGAGATTCAAAGGGGGCTCAGCTGGTCAAACTCACCTCAAAATAACCACTCTACACCTTGTGTCAGACCCCTTTTCTTCCCACTCCATTGGCAGCAGAAAATCAGGGACTCCACTGAGGCTACTTGCCCTGAAGGTAGGGCATATGTGCCATTTCCATTCACAGGGACAAGTAACTCACAGTGTTCCTTTGGCTTCTTTATCTTTCCAGTACTTTCCAAGATGACTCAGAGCACCTTCTCATTCTATATAGATATCCAAAACAGCTCCTTTAGATAGGTCCCTGCTTTCTCACAGCTTTTTCTGTGGGAGGGTCAGATTCTGCCTACCTACTTCAGCATCATTTTCCAGGTACTCCAGCTACACCTTATTACTTTTAATATTAAACACATATATCCTTCCTCATTAAACTTATACTCGTTGAGTACAAAACTTGTATCTTTTGTTTCTTCACATCTCTCAGTGCCCTACAAAAAGTGGATGCTTAAGAAATGTTATTGAGTAAAATGAAGGAATGAATGGGATTGCCTCTGGAAAAATGGTGAGATAGGCACAACCTTGCTTTTTAACATTACTGTAAGTATTGTTTACTTTTATTTATCACTCTTCTTTATCACTTCTTGACCTTAAACTCATTTTTAATCATTTTCAATATATTTTTAAAATTAGAGGTCTTGTAGGCTTAAAGAAAAGGCATGTAAAAACAGAATACTTCCATATACCCTGTATTGTTGACATATTTTTATTGGGTTGTTTGGCCTTTTATTATTGAGCTGTAAGATTTCTTTATATATACTAGAGATTAAAACATTAACAGATATGTGATTTCCAAATATTTTCTCCCTTTTTGTAGGTTGTATTTTCACTTTCATTATGAAGTCCATTGATGCACAAACGTTTTTAAATTTGAGGAGGTTCCATTTATCTATTTTTTCTATTGTTGTTTGTGCTTTGGAAAGTCTTAGAAACTATTGTTTAACAAAAGATCCTGAAGATGCTTCCTCACATTTTATTCTGGCAGTTTTATAGTCTCGGACCTTATATTTATGATTTTGATCAGTTTTGAGTTAATTTTTGTATATGGTGTAAGATAGAGGTCTTCTTTCATTTTTGCAAAATGGATATCCAATTCTCCAAGCACTATTTGTTGAAGGGACACTTCTCTTCCAATTCAAAACTCAATTGGCCATAGGTATGAACATATAGTTTTGAACTCTCATTTTGATTCCATTGGCCAATATATTCATCCTTGTGCCAGTACAATACTGTTTTGACCAATGTAGCTTTGTAATAAGCTTTAAAGGGAGTTTTACAACTTCCTCCTTCTTTATCAGTATGTTTTTGCTGTTTTGGTCACCTTACCCTTCCAAATAAATTCATAAATTTGATCATTGGCTTTTCTGTTTCTGCAAAGTACTCTTTGGAATTTTGATTGGGATTGCATTGCTTTGAATCTATATATCATTTTAGGAAGAATTGAGATCTTAATGATATTTAATCATCCATCCATGATCATGGAATATCCTTCCAAATATTTAGCTTTATTTCATACTTCTTTTTGCAATGTTCTGTAGTTTTCTGAGTAAAAGTCTGATGGTTTGAAGTTGTATGGACCCCATAAAAGTATGTTCTTAAGGTTAAAACATTCCTGTGCATGTAGACCAATTTTTGATGAGTAGGATATTAACTTAACACATGAACCTCCTCATTCATGGTGGGTCTTAATCTTCTTACCAGAGTCCATTATAAGAGAATGAATTTCAAAGAGAGAGAAAGTTATGGAAGCAAGACACAGTAAGCAATGAAACCTGGATGAGAAGGGAGAGACCAGTAAATGCTGCCATGTGCCTTGCCATGAAACAAAGTGGAACAGGATTGCTATCTGTCTTCAGGGAGAAAGCATTGTTTGATGAGGTCTTGACTTGGACATTTTCTCAGTCTCAAAACTGTAAACTTGAAAAGTAATAAATTCCCATTGTTAAAAACCTACCCACTTTATGGTATCCACATTTCAGCAACTTAGCAAACTAAAACAAATTTTGGTAAGAGGAAATATGGATGCTGCTATTGCAAATAACAAAAATATTAAAATGACTTATAAATTGAAAAATGAGTACAGGCATAAAAAATTGTGAGATGTTTCATAGAAAAGGCCTAGATCTTTGAGGGGACTTTTGGTAGAAATATGGGTACTAAAACTTAGAAAGAAATGATGAATGTGCCATTGAAAACTGAGAGAAAGGTGACTCTTGCTTTAAAGTGACAGGGAACTTGGCAAAATTCAGCCCTGATGTTGGATGGAATGCAGAATTTGAAAGTGACAAGCTTGGATATTTGGCTGAGGAGGTTTCCAAATTAAATGTGGAAAGTGTGGCCTGGATTCTCCTTGCAGCTTGTAGTTAAATGCAAGAGGAAAGGGATATCTGAGAACTGAACTCCTGGGTCCAAAGAAGCCAGAAATTGATGGTTTGCAAAATTCTGAACTTCTTGAAAATGAGTCCCCTGAGGCTAGTGCCTCATGTGGTGAGGATTAACTGAACCTGGAACCAGTCAGTCATTTTAGTGCAAGTCAGGTTTGGAAGTTCAGTTATCCAAAAAGGATTTGTGGAAAGCCCTACTGTCTTATGGTTTGGACCACTGTGCACTATATGCAAAACCAACAAGTTTTTTTGCAAGATCTGTATCAAATGAACCACTGAAAACCTGGACTAAAAGGGATAGAAAAGAGGTAGATTGAAGGAAAATGACTTCAAAGGCAGAACTATGTAAATTGAGGTCTATACTGAAGACATCTTCTGGCATCAAGAGAGCAGTCCCACACATGTATGTGCAAAAGGTATCCTAGAGTTTGGAGAGGGTGGGCCCTCCATCCCATTGTTCAGGAAGAGTGTTACCACCCCAGGTTTCTCAGATGACTAATATATTGCAAAGAGACTGGATACCATGGCAATGTTTTGAGGGTGGAGCCTTGAGTCTGGCTGAGGAGGGTGGAGCTTAGAGCCTGGCCATCACCAACATGTTTAAAGATGTTGGAGGCTTCATCCCATGGTTTGGGGAGAGCATGACCACTGTAAAAACCCTTGAAAAGGGTGGAGATGTCACTCCATCAGCCCATAGAAAAGAGCATCAGCCTACAGATGTCTCTCAGACTTTGAAATCTACTGGAGTATGACCTGTAGGGTTTCTGAATTGTTTGGGATTTGTAATCCCCATTTTCCTTCCAATTTCTCCCTATTGGAATGGGAATTGTTATTCTATGGGTGTCTCCCTTTGTATATTGGAAGCAGATAACTTGTTCTCTAAGTCTCACAGGTCCACATCTGTAAGGACATTGTGCCCCAGGACAGACCACATCTATAACCAATTTTGATGAGAATTTGTACTTAATATTCTTAGTGAAATGATTTAAGGTTTTGGGCATATTGTGATGGAATGAATGTATTTTGCTTATAGAAATAGCATGTATTTTGGGGGTCCAGAGGGTGAAGGGTGACGGTTTGAAGACATATGGACCCCAGAAGAGTATGTTCTTAAAGTTAAACCATTCCTGTGGGTGTGGACCCATTGTATGCAGGATCTTTTGGTGAGTAGGATATTAAGAAGTGACCCATGTCATTCAGGGAAAGTCTTATTCTTCTTAATGGAGTCCTTAATAAGGGAATTAAATTCAGACAAAGAGAGAGAAAGCCATGTAAACACGAAGCAGCAAACAATGAACCCTAGATAAGAAGGGATAGAATATCAGTTGCCATCATGTGCCTTACCATGTTACAGAGAAACCTAGGATCGCTGGCAGCCAGGCTGTAGAGGAGATTTTGACATTTTCTCAGACTCCAAACTTTTAGCTGTAAACTAATAAATCCCACTGTTAAAAACCAACCCATTTTGTGGTATCTGCATTTGGGCTGCCTAGAAAACAAAAACAAACTTCTTTACATTATTGATTAAAGGTATTACTAGTTATTTGATTCTTTTAGTTGTTATTGTGAATGAATTCTTTTTTTTATTTCCTCCTCAACTTGCTCATTACTACTGTATAGAAACATTCCTGGTTTTCATGTGTTGATCTTGTACCCTGCCACTTTGCTTATTTCTTTCATTGGCTCTGGTGGTTTAGTTGTAGATTTTTCAGGGATTTCTATTTATAGGATCATGCTATCTGCAAATAGTGAGTGTTTTACTTCTTCCTTTCCAATTTGTATATCTTTCCTTACTTTTTCTTGACTAATTGGTCTGGTTATAACTTACAGCACAATGGTGAATAACTGTTGTGACAGTGGGCTTCCTTGTCTTGTTCCAGATCTTAGAGGGAAAACTTTCCTTTTTTAACCATTGGGTATCATGTTAGCAGTGGGTTTTCATAGATGCCTTTTATCATTTTAAGTAGGTTTCCTTCTAGCCTTATTTTTCTAAGTGTTTTTTTTTTTAATCAAGAAAGTATGCTAAATTTTTTCAAATACCTTTTCATCATCAGCTGACATGACCATGTGATTTTTACCCTTCATTTTATTGATGTGATGTATTACATTGATTGGTTTTCTTAGGTTGAACCACCCTTGTATACCAGAGATAAAATTCACTTGATCATAGTGTATAATTGTTTTGATATGCTGTTGGATTCTATTTGCAAGTATTTCTTTGAGGGTTTTTGCATCTATATCATAAGAGAAATTGGCCTATAATTTTCTGTCCTTGTAGTATCTTTATCTGGCTTTGGTATTAGAGTTATGTTGACCTCATGGAATGAGCTTTGTAGTGTGCCCTCATTCTCAAAATTTTGGAAGAATCTGGGCATGATTGGTATTAATTCTTCTTGGAATGAATGGTAAAATTCAACTGTGAAACAAACTGTACCTGGGCTTTCCTTTGTTGGGAGGTTTTTGACAAATGATTTAATATATTTGCTTGTAATTGTTTTGTTGATGTCTTCTCTTTCTTGTAGACAACAGGGTAGTTTGTCCATGTGTTTCTAGCAGTTTTTCCATTGCATCTAGATTGTCTAATTTGTTGGCATACAGGTGTTCTTTGTATCCTTTTATGATCCATTTTATTTTGGTTGGGTCAATGTTAATGTTTCCCCTCTCAATTCTGATTTTATTTATTTGTCTCTTCATTCTTTTTTCTTTGTCATTCTAGTGAAGGTTTTGTCAATTTTATTGATCTTCCCAAAGAAATATTTATTTTTGTTAATTGTATTATTTTTTATTTTCAATTTCATTGATTTCTGCTCTAATCTTTGTTATTTATTTCCTATTGATTGCTCTGGGGTTAGTCTGCTGCTCTTTTTCAAATTTCTCCAGCTATGCAGTTACTTATTAGATTTTGCCTCTTTCATTTTTTTTTTAATCTGAGCATTTAGAGCTATAAGTTCCCTTCTCAGTACTGCCTTTATTGCATCCCATAAGTTTTGATATGTTATGTTTTTGTTTTCATTAATCTCGATATATTTCTGACTTTCCTTGCAATTTTTCTTTGACCCCATGATTGTTTAAGAGAGTGTTATTTAACTTCAATATATTTGTGAATTTTCATTTATTTGCTTGTTATGGATTTCCATATTCATTCCATTATGATCCAAAAGATACTGTATATAATTTCAATATTTTAAAATTTGAGATTTGTTTTGTGACTCAGAATGTGGTATTCTGAATGATCCATGGGCACTTGAGGAGAATATCCTGCTATTTGTGGGTGAAATGTTCTTTATATATCTGTTAGGTCTTGTACCTTTACCATATTACTAGTCTTCTCAGTTTCTTTATTGATCTTCTGTCTTGATGTTCTTTCTATTGATGAGTTTTGTATTGGAGTATACAAGTATTATTATAGATCTGTATGTTTCTCCCTTCAGTTTTGCCAGTGTTTGTCTTCTGTATTTAGAGACACTCCAGTTAGGTGAATAAATATTTATGATTGCTATTTCTTCTTGGTGGATTTCTTCTTTTATTACTATGCATTGTCCTTCCTTGTCTCTTAAAACAGCTTTTGACTTAAAGTCTATTTTATTCTTGTATTAGAATAGCTACTCCAACTCTTTTCTGGTTGTCCTTTGCATTAAATATCCTTTTTCAACTTTTCACTTTCAACTTAATTGTGCCTCTTTGTCTAAGGTAAATCTCTTGTGAACAACGTATAGTTGGATCTTGCTGCCACTCTGCCACTCTGTGTCTTTTGATTAGGGAATTTAATCCATTAATATTCAGTGTTATTACTATGAAAGCATTATTTCAGCCATTTTGTCCTTTGGTTTTTTTATGTCATATCTTTTTTTGTCTTTCCGTTCTTTCAAGCAACTTCCTTTTCTGTATATTTCATCTTTTTCATTTTATTTGACTGATCCCTTCCTCATTTCTGTTTCTGTATGTAATTTATATAACTACTTTCTTTGTGCTTACCCTGGAGTTTATATTGCACACTAAGAGCTATAACCTACTTATTTAAAAAGATACCAAACTAGCTTCAGTAGCATACAGGTTCTCCACTCCCATATTACTGTATTTCTGCTATTTATGTTGTTTTTGCACCACTTTACCACACTTTATATTTTGCACATTTGTCATCAGGAAATATGTCTTTTTATTGTTCAATTGTATTTTGATTCTTATATACATTAAAGAGTAGAGCTGTATATTGAGGTTATAGTAATATTGGATTTTGCATTTACCCTTTAATTACCCTTACTGATGACCCTCATTTCTTAAAACTCCCTCCTGTCTTTCCTTTCAACCAGCAGAAAAGCCTTTAGTAATTCTTTTAGGACAGAACATTTCAGATGTAGTCTTTCAGTTTCTGTGCATCTGTGAATATTTAAAACTTTTCCTCAAGTTAGAACGAGTTTGTTCAGATAAAGAATTTTTGGCTGGCAGTTTTTCTCTTTCAGAACTTTAAATATATCATCCCACTGCCTTTTCACCTCCATGGTTTCTGATGAGAAACTGACACTTCAACTTATTGAAGATCCTTTGTATGTGATGAATTGCTATTTTCTTGCTGCCTCAGAATTCTATCTTTGGCACTTGACATTCTGATTAGTGTATGTCCTAGAATAGTTCTATTGTGATTTAATTTGTTTGGAGTATGCTAACATGGACATGAATATTTAGCCTTGCATAAGAGTTGGGATGTTTACAGCTATATTTCATCAAATATTCTTTCTGTATCTTTCTATTCTCTTCTCCTTCTGGGACAACCATGACAGGCATGTTTGTGGACTTTGAGCTTTCACTCAAATCCTTAAGAAATCCTTCTATTTGTTATCAACAAGAAGTGTCTAACTAGTGGTGATTCCTTTGTATTTATCAGGAGCCCAGATTTCAACCGAGTATAATGTGAATGGATTCGGAGAACCTGCAATCCACCATACTGTAGGAAGTAAAGTGTCAAGTAAACTTCATCAATTACCTCAGGACCCTTCTTTTAATGACCAAATTCATTGCTATAGCCATAATGTTTTGTCCTCAATCACATTTGTAGACCTGAACCATGCATTCTTTTCTTCTTTTTGTCACATCTCTTAAAACAAGTGCTTTGTCCCCTAATGAACTGAGAATAATTTGTAAAGGCTTTCTTCTCCAGGAATAAAAAAAGTCAAGAACTTAAATTAAGTGGCTTCATTTTTCTCAGATCAATGTTTGTAACTCAAGGTTTATTTTACCCATGAGCAGGGTGTGCTTTAGTTGATAAAATGAATCAAAATCATCTTATGGAAAAGTTAAAAATGTAGTTTACTGTAAGATATGTATCTTCACATGGAGCAATAGCAAACAATACAATCTAGAAGTTTAAATAAATATAAATGCCTTTGAAATTAACCTTATATATGAAGCTTAAGTGGCTGCCTTGGATAACTTATACACTGCATCTGATAGTTTATGTAGAACATTCATTCTTAAGGCAGACAAATCTAATTTTACATGTAATTACATGGTTCTAATATCCATGGATCAAAGTGGGAGTAGACTCGAGCAGACAGAGTCCTTGTTAAGGAAGACTTATCTGTGGTGACAGTTTCATTTGTAGTGTATATTATATGTAGGAGACATACATTTAACAAAACATAAAAAGATTAACTTTAAGACACACAACTGTGATTTTCAACAAGAGTTCAATGAGATTAGGCATTCTATTTAAGTGGTGAAATTACTCCCATAATAAACCAACAAACTCAAACATACTCCTGATATGGTTCCTAAATAGTTTAAAATATCAAATAATTGCCTTTTGGGGTGTGTTACTTTAGACTCTGGTTTTTAAAGTTCAGTAGAAAAGGTAGCTTGAATAGTTAAGAGCAGTTGAATAGAAGGGACTGATGAACCATGTGCAGGGAGGACATATTTGACTTGATGGTATTCGGTTGTACACATATGGTGTTTCTAGCAATGGAAGAAATTATAACAATGAGGTGGAGCCAGTGGCCACTTGACACTTTTGGGGCAGGGAGGGGATGAGTAGTTGAAATACAGGGGCTTCTTTGAGATTTGGAGGTTGTCCTGAGTACCGTTGTGGCAATGGATTTAGGCCATTTTAAATCAGCACACATCACTCAGAACTGTGTGGGAGAGAGTGTGGTCTACGATGTGAACTGTGGTCTATGGTTGGTGGCAAGGCCCCAGGATGTGTAAGTCCATTGAGGGTGGTGGGCCACACTTGTCGGAGATGTTTGTGTGGGATGTGGTGGGAGGTGTGGGAGGTGGGCAACATGGGAATCCCAGTGGGTTCCGTGTAGTATTTTAGGTAATCTAAGCACCTCTTAAAATATATTTATATATATATAAATAACATTTTTGTAAGCAAATGCACATATGTGCATATATATTTATATATCATTTTACAAATATTGATATGTATTGTGAAAATTTTGATTTTTACTCACAATAAAAAATAAATAAATTAAAAAAATAATAATCAAAATGAAAAAATAAAAAGCAGTTGAATGTCAACTCACACTGCTATCCAGAATGCTACCACTTAAGATATTCATACCTCATCCACAAAATTCTGTGCAGGGAGAAAATCAATATGTATTAAAATATAAATGAACTGACCAAAGACATGTGAAAAACCACTCATCACTAGAAAGAATATCCTTAAAGAAAAACACCTCAATTTCAGAATCCAAGGCATCAATGCCAGATACACACAAGAATGAGCCACCCTGCCAGGTGGGTGGATATTTGTAAAGAAACTGACTGTTTAATGGAGACACTAGTGGATGTGCTACTCAAAGTGGGAGAGAGCGAAAAAGGTCCCCCCTCTCAGGGTTGTTCATGTGCTCCTTCACCTTGGTCAGATTGGCTCCCTGAATCCTAGTGCCAATAGTTTAAGGATGAAAACAAACAAAATTCTAAAAGACAATCCTGAAGCAGGTGATGGTGGCCAGAATTGTATAAGTACTATTTAGTGTGGAAATTATTTATGCCACAAATCTGGCAATTGTCAGAAATGTACGAAAATTACCTGTCTAATATTTGAAGGCTTGAAGACTTTCTCCTTTCATGGTGGCAGGAATCTATGCAAGATGTGTAAACAATGGTACAAAGCACTGAACACTTAACAGAGTTTGTATAAAACAGAAGAAGTAAATTTTAATTTACAAGTGGGGTAAAAACAGAGGGTGGCTTCATACAAAGTTCTCCCTCCTGCACCAAGTGATTTTTTAAAAATTACAAATATATTCTTGAACTGAAAAACTGGGATTTGTTGGGAGAGCCATCTTTGCATATGAAATATCCAAGAGATGCTTACTCTTTGGTTTTCTCCAGTAATTTTGAATTGCCAGAGACAGTTATGAATTTGTGATTTTAGAAAAATTTATAGCTGGTGTGACACCCAGGTCTGGAGCTGGCCACAGTGCTTGCCACAGAAGCTGTCATGGTAACATTCTTCTCTTCCTCCAGCTCATCATGGAGCTTTTGGCTGAAACTAGAGAGGAGAGCTGCAGGAGTGAGCCCCTCTTTTGGGAGGCTACACTGTATGAAGTATATACAGGAGCTAAACAAGGCAAGTCAGTTGATCCAGGAAAGAATCTCTTTCCCGCAAAGAATCTCTGATAAAGCTGAAGAAAAGTGATTACAGTTTTTATGTATCAAATGATAGGCATTGCCTTTTTATTCTTTTCTTAATTCTTCTACAGTTTTTCTATGTCATCTTCTAAAAGTGCTCCTTAAAACAACAGCTTCTTTAAATTTAAATGTTTCTCCTAGTTCAGAAAGATTTCCTGGGGAAATTTCAACTGTTCCAGAAAAAGAGTAAAGATGGTTTCCATAAACAAATTCTTTGCCATATACATCAATTCTTGATGTATACATCAACTCCAATTCCAATGGATGAGGTATATTTATTCATCCCATACATGTCATACAGATTGAGCACCACTAACAACACACTCTTAATCAAGGGGTCAATGAAGACTAACAAGGGAAATTAGGAAATATCTTGAAACAAATGTAAATAAAAACACAACATTTAAAACTTATGTAAACTACAATGGCAGTTCTCACAGAGAAATTTATAGCCTTAAATGTTAACATTAAAAAGAATAAAGAGCTCAAATCAATATCAAGGTGCACACCTGGAGGAACTAGAAAAAGAACAGCAAGCCAAACCCAAAGTGAACAGATGGAAGGAAATAACAGATTAGAGCAGGAAAAAATGAAATAGAGAATAAAAAATAGAGAAAATTAAAAAAAACCAAGAGTTGGTTGTTTGAAAAGAACAAAAAGATTGAAAAAAACTTTAGCTAGACTGACCAAAAAAGAAGAGGAGTTAACAAAGTAAAATCATAAATGAAAGCGGGACATTGCTCCTGAACTTTCATAAATAGAAAGGATCATAGGAGCTATGATGAACAACTGCATACCAATAAATTAGACAACCCAGATGAAATGGAGGAAATTCCTAGAAACACACTAAACCTACACTGACTCTGATGAAGCAGAATATTTCAACAAGTGAATAATTAGTAAAAGGTTGAATGAGTCATCAAAAATTTCCTAACAAAGCAAAGTCCAAGAGCAAATGGCTTCACTGGTGAATTTCACCAAACATTAAAAGAGGAATTAACACCAATCCTGCTCATACTCTTCCAAAATTTGAAGAGGGGAAAACACTTTCCAACTCATTCTCTGAGGTCAGCATCATCCTAATAAAGGAAAATAAAGATCTGACAAGAAAATAAAATTACAGACCAATACCCCCATGAAAATATAAAAATTCTCAACAAAATAGTAGAAAAACAAATCCATCATACTCAATGAATTTTACACCCTGATCAAGTGATATTTATCCCATGATGCAAGTGTGTTTCAATATAAGATCGATTAATGTAAAACAACACATTAATAGAACAAAAAAAAACCCATACATTATCATTTTAACTGCTGTAGTACAGACACTTGACAAAATCCAGCACTCTTTCCTGATAAAAAACACAAAGAAACCTAGGACTAGATAGAGTCATAATTAACATGAAAAAGGGAATATATAAAAAAAGACAAAGATAACATCATATTCAATGTTTAAAGACTGATAGCTTTCCTTCTAAGATCAAGAATAAGACAAAGATGCTCACTACCACCATAGTTATTCAACATTATACTGGTATTTCTAGCCTGAGTTATTAAGCAAAAAAAAAAATAATAATAAAAAAAGAAAGAAAGAAAGAAAGAAATAAAATCATCCAAAGGAAAAGAAGAATTAAAACTCTCCCTATTAGCAGATGACATGAGTCTACACATATAGAATACTGAAAAGCCCACATCAAAGCTACTAGTGTTAATAAGTGAACTCAGCAATGTGGCTAGGCACAAGATAAATACACAAAGTCAGTGGTGAGTCTATATAATAGTAAGAAACAATCCAAAGAGGATATCAAAAATGAAATTCCATTTTCAATGACAACTAAAAATATTGAATATCTAGGAATAAATTTAACCAAGGATGTAAAAACTCATACATTGAAAACATTGAATTAGACAAAACATACTGAAATAAGTTATCAAAGTCCTAAATAAATGGAAGGATATTCTGTATTCATGGATTGGAATTCTAAATAATTTTATGACGCCAAAAATATCCAAAGCAATATATAATTATCTTAGATATATACCCTAAAGAAATGAAAGAGATTTTCACACTTTTGCTCATAGTGGCATTATTCACAACCGGCAAAACGGGGAAGCAACCCAAGTGTCCATCAACAGATGAATGGATAAACAAAATGTGGTGTATACATATGATCGAATATTATTTGGCTTTAAAAAAATTGAAGTTCAGATATATGCTACAACAGAGATGAACCTTGAAGACATTATGTTGAGTGACATAAACCATAATAAAAATATTACATGATCTTACTTTTACGTGAAATATACCAAATAAACATATTCATGAATTCAGAAAAGAGAATACAGGTTATCAAGGACCAAGTGGGGGAGGGGAATGAGGAGTTTAATGTGTATGGAGTTTCTGTTTGGGGTGAGTGAAATATTTTTGCAATGGATGATGGGGATGGAGGCAGAACACTACATAAGTAATTATCACCACTGAGCTGTATATCCAAAAAAGGAAATTTTAGTCTTTATATAAGATACCAAGTACACGTACACACACACACTCACACACACATAGAACTGTACAAAACAATGTAAACAGTTCACTGAAATTATATAAAATTCATAATATTGTTTCATGAATTGTAACAAAGGTACCAGTTTAATGCAAAATGTTAATAATAGTGAAAACTAGGTGGGTGAGAGAAGTGTTTGTAGGAATTTTGTACTTCCTGCATGATGATGCCATAAAACTACAACTGCTTTAATTTAAAAATATCAATTCCATTTTTATACATTAGCAATTAACAATCTGAAAATTAAATTTAAAAAAGCAACTCCAACAGTAACATTGAAAATAACACAACACTTAGGAATATATTTAATAAAATAAGTGAAAAATATATACTCAGCAAACAACAAATATTGTTGAAAGATTAAAATAAGACCTAAATAAATGGAAAGACATTCCATGATTACAGATTAGAAATTTTAATATTGTTAAGATGGTGATGCTCCCCAAAGTAATATTCACATTCAATTCAATCCCTATGAAAATTCCATCTGATTTCCTTGCAGAAAGTGACAAGATGACCCTAAAAGTCAAATGAGAATGCAAGAGACATAGGATAGTTAAAAGAATTTTTAAAAGGAAGACCAAAGATGGAGAGCTCATTCTTCTGAATTTCAAAATTTATTACAAATCTAAAGTAATTAGCACTGCATGATCTTGGCATGAGGACATGAGGTGTCTCCACTATTTTGCTAAGAATATTTTTTATTCCGTGTGTGTGATTTATTGAATTTTAAAATTTTATTAGAGAATTTGTGGGTTTCCTGATCAATCATCAATAAAATACAATATTCCAATATGTCAGCATATTATTAACAACATGGATCAGTGTAGTGCATTTGATACAATTGATAAAAGCACATTTCTATGATTGTACTATTAACTATAGTCCATGGTTTAACTGAGGGTTCACTCTTTGTGAAGTGCAGTCATAAGGACTTTAAAAATTATTCTATGGGAAGCGGCTGTGGCTCAATCAGTAGGGCTCCCATTTACCATATGGGAGGCCACGGGTTCGGTTCCCGGGGCCTCCTGGTGAAGGCAGGCCCACCCGCACGGCGTGGTTAGCTGACCCAGTGAGCACAAGCAGCAAGGGGGGGATAAATGAATAAATAAATAAAATATTTAAAAAAAAATTATTCTATTACCACATATCTATCTATCTATCTAACTATATACAATCTAACATTTCCCCTTTTAGACACTTTCCGATATATATTTCATGCTGGCAATTACATTCAAAATGTTGTGCTATCATCACCACCATCCATTACCAAAACTTTTCCATCTTTCAAAATAAGAACTCTTAAATCCCTATTTGCTATCTCCATCCACTCCCCCAATAACTTATTTCCTATATTCTGACTCTGAGTTTTCTTATTCTCATTATGTCATAACAGTGAGGTCATAAAATATATGTCCTTTTGTGTCTGCCTTATTTCACTCAAAATGATGTCTGTAAGGTTCATCTATGTTATCACATGTAGTAGCACTTCATTCCTTTTTTTGGTGGAATACTATACCATAGTATGTATATACCACATTTTGTTTTTCCATTCATAGGCTGATGGATACTTGGGCTGTTTCCATCTTTTGAGGATTGTAAATAATTTCCCTATGAACATCAGTGTGTGACTATCTATTTGAGTCTCTGCTTTCAAATATTTTGAGTATATAACTAGTAGTGGGATTGCTGAGTCATATGGCAAGTGTATACTTAACTTTTTGAAGAGCTAGAAACCTCTCTTACACAGTGGTTGCACCATTGTGCATTGCTACCAGTAATAAATGAGTGGTTCCTGTTTAGCCACATCCTCCCCACTTTAGTTTTTTCAATAGTAGACATTCTAGTAGGTATCTAATGTTATTTTATTGGTTTTGATTTGCATTTCCCTAGTGGCAAATGATGGTGAAACTCTTCCCATGTGCTTTTTGGTGATTTATATGTGTTCTTTGGAGGTTTTTTTTATTCAAGACTTTAACATATTTTTTAATTGGCTTTTCCTTTTGTTGTTAAGTTGAAGAATGTCTTTATATAGTCTATATATTAACATTATCAGGCATGTTATTTCCAAATATTTTCTCTCACTTTAAAGGTTGTCTTTTTGCTTTATGATAAAGTCCTTTGATGCAAAAAAGTTCTTACTTTTGATGTGGTTCCATATATCTAATTTTCTTTTCCTGGCTGGGCTTTGCATGTAAAGTCTAAGAAACCATTGCCTAACACAAGGTCCTGAAGGTGCATCTCTACAATTTCTTAGAGTTTGATAACTCTGGCTCTCATATTTAGTTTTTTTTGTTTTTGTTTTTTCCATATTGAGTTGATTGTTATACAGGGGGTGAGGAAGGAGTACTACTTTTTTTTTGGCAAATAGAGATCCGGTTTACCCGGCACTATTTGTTGAAGAAATTACTCTTTACCAATTGAGTGGTCTTTGCCCTCTTGTCAGAAATCAGTTGGCCATAAATATGAGAAATTGTTTTCTGAGCTCTCTGTTCGATCCCATTGGCCTATAGGTCTGTCCTTGTGTCATTACCACACTGTTCTGATTACTGTGACTTAGTAATAGGTTTTATTTATTTATTTTTTATTTGTAAAATGATATATAAATATATATGCATATATGTACATTTGTTTACATAAATGATATTTATATATATATATGTATTTTAAAGATGCTTATATTATATAAATGTCACACAAAAATTAGAGGGATTCCCATGATATCCACTTCCCATACCTCCCATAACATCTCACGTAAACATCTTTCATTAGTGTGGCACATCACTTGCAATGGATATACACATCCTGGGGTTTTGCCACTAAGTGTAGACCACGGTTCACATCGTAGACCACACTCTCTCCCACACAGTTCTGCATGGTATATGCTGAGGTAAAATGGCCTATATCCGTCGCCGCAACGTCACTCAGGACAACCCCCACGTCCTGAAAAAGCCCCTGTATTACAACTGCCCTTCCCCTCCCCACCACAAAAGCGTCTAGTGGCCACTGGCTCCACCTCACTATTATAATTTCTTCCATTGGTTAAGTCACAATATGTCTACAACAGAATACCATTAAGTCCACTCTATTCCATAGCTCTTCCCCCAATCCTGAGGGGACTGGGTTGGTGATGTCCACTCCACCTCAAAGTGAGTGTGGGCTTATATCCCATGGATACAGTGGATGGGATTATCCTGCCTTCAGCTGCAGGATCTCTACATTCCCTGGGATGGCCGTTGTCCATCATCGTCTCCTCACCAGGTGACTTGGGTGAGTCCATTGAGCTGCAGAGTAGGAGTTGCAGCTCCACTGAGATTCCAGGCACAGCTGGTACATAGGCAGGCCAGAGGTTCCAGTCTCTGGAAGTACACCTACAACTCCAGCATCACATATAGGTTTGAATAGAAGGGACTGATGGACCATGTGTAGGGAGGACGTATTTGAGTACAACTCTGTCACTCTCAGGAGCACAGATTCCAAAGTAGAGCCCACTGATAAGGCATCAATATCTGGAGCTATCCCCCCTTATATAAACTCATAATGCTGAGTTTGGCTTAGAGAGAGGCCACATTTGAGCAACAAGGAGGCTCTCAGATGGCAACCCTTAGGCACCCCATAACAGTAGGCCAAGTTTCAATTATGAGAGCAAAGTCTCATAAGGCTAGTCATCAATAACAAGGACCCAACAGTGGGCCATCCTCTTTTGCCAGTAATAGGTTTTATTTTATTTATTTATTTATTTTTTTTATTATGGGTAAAAATAAAAATTCTCACAATACATACAAACATTTGTAAAATGATATATAAATATATATGCATATATGTGTATTTGCTTACAAAAATGTTATTTTTTATATATATATATACATATATTTTAAGAGGTGCTTAGATTACCTAAAATATTATACGGAACCCACTCGGATTCCCATGTTGCCCACCTCCCACACCTCCCACCACATCCAACACAAACATCTCCCATAGTGTGGCCCACCAACCTCAATGAACTTACACCTCCTGGAGCCTTGCCACCAACCATAGACCACAGTTCACACTGTAGACCTTAATGACTTTTACTTGCAGTATTACCTGATCATTAACCATGACACAAGTACAGAAATTTACTTTATTTGGAATCTTTGAAAACTGTGACTCTACTACAAAGTGAGGTTACCCATGCTTAAGTGTATGTGATCTTCTAAATGACATATAATCTGGAAAATCAAGATTTGATTCAGTGTTTGGCATATACCTTTTAATGTTTAAAAGCTGTTGAAGCTGTCTTACTTTGGTTTAAACATTCTCTGTCAAAAATAAAATACTGTAATGAAATAACAGTGGCAACAGTTTTGAAACATTTTCAGTTATTTGATATCTGTGATAATAATTGAAGGAATACAGAATCTCTGAACTGATATCATCATTTTAAATTAAAGAATTACACTCAGATAAATGTCTACCTTCAAGCCTGAAGAAACTAAAAATCTTGAAGTATAAAGCCATAACAGATAAAACGTATTCACAAATCAAGATGAAAGGGTATCATTTCTTGATGACTTTCTAAAAGAAAATCATACGCACACCAATATTTCATGTTAGTTATTTATTTTTGACAAAGTGCATGTGTATTATATGTCCAAACTTGAGAAAGACAAAGTAATTATGATTATATTTTGAATAACATGAAATTCTGACTCCAGCCATTTACAATCTTTTTAATGTATTCAACTTTAGATCCTGTGGAGAGTTTGGAAAAAGATTCATTTAAGGAATAACATTTTTGTAAGCAAATGCACATATATGCATATATATTTATATATCATTTTGCAAATGTTGGTATGTATTGTGAAAATTTTGATTTTTACCCACAATAAAAAAAATAAATAAAAAAAAGAATACAATTCTTCCAAAGTCAATTTTCCTCAAAGCAACTGTATTTCCTCATCATGTCTACAAATCTCAAATTAACTGGAAAACAAAGATAAACCAATATAAGCCAGTCAATATGCTAGGCAAAATCGTCAATTTTTAAAAAGTAGTTTTGTAAAGGGAATTAAAAGGGGAATTGATTGGAAAAAATTTTCTGTGTAGCAAACATTCTTATTAATATCAAAAGGGTGGTGGAGATGAAAAAGAGGGGAATGAACATTAGTATTAATTGGAAAAGTTCTTGAGTGGTGAGGAGTTGGACTCCCATCCTGGGGAGGCCTGATATGTTCTCGAAGGGAGAGATGCATGTCTCTCTAGAGTATGGATGGTTTCTAATAGGGGAGGACAGACCAGTGTGTCAAGCCCTTGGTGTTGTTGGAAGTAACTATGAATTTTGTCCTTCAATGAGTGAAGCCTGGTAGTTGCCATGGTCCCAAGAGAAGGGGGAGGAAAAAATAGAATAGATGGAACAGGGGTTATTTACAGGGCAAAGGAAGTGTTCTGCATAATCTTGCATTGTTGGATATAAGCCATGTTAAATTTCAGCAAAAATTTATAAAAGTGTATGGTCTAAAATATAAACCATAATGTAAACCATTGACCATGGTTAGTAGCTATGTTTCAATTTTTGTACATCAGTTGTAAGAAATGTACCATTCACACATAAAAAGATTATTAATGATTCCCCTAGGGTCCATTCTTCATTTTTGAAGAAGTTTTGGACCACAGAAGGGTTACAACTGTGGCAGGGGAGGATCACTGGTGTGGAGTGTCAGTGATGGGAGATACATAGGAGGAAGTTCACTGGCCATACATATAAGGTATATAAATGTGTTCAAATGTTCATGGGTAATTGTCACAGTGGGTAGAGATTCACACAATAAATGAAAGAGTATTGAATTCCCATCCTAGGGAGTTCTGCCACATTCTCTAATGGAATAACAACAATCCCCCACGCACAGGGGCAGTAACTGTTGAAGAAGGATGGCCCATTGAAGGCCCCTTGATATTGAAGACTATTCTTATGAGCCTTTGCTCTTGAAATTGCAACTTAGCCTAGTGTTGTAGGAAGCCTAAGAGTTACCTCCTGAGAGCCTCCATTTTCCTCAAATGTGGCCTCTCTCTAAGCCAAATTCAGCATATAAATGCATTACCTTCCCTCCAGCTTGGGACATGACTCCTGGGGATGAGCTTCACTGGCACTGAGGGATTACTACCAAGCACCAACTAGCAATACAACTGGAAAAAGATCTTGACTAAAAGGGGAAAAAGGTAAAAACAAATGAGTTTATATGGCTAAGAGATTTCAAAGTGAGTCAGCAGGTCATCCCAGAGGTAATGCTTATGCACATCTCAGCAGGATCACATAAACTGCTAAAGTAGATACTACCCCAAATAGTGGGGCTCCTGAGGCCTCTGGAGGCACCCATGTCCTACAGTCATGGCAGATAACTCTGGAGTTTGGTGCCTTGCCATTGGGCCCTACTTTGGTGTTTTTGCTCCCAAGTGTGACAGAGTTGGACTCAGCTGTGACTTCTCTACATATGCCTCTTCTGTTCCTTCTACTTGAAACTATGGTTGGTGCTGGAGTTGGTAGGTGTACACCCAAGAGACTTGAATCTTTGGGATGTCCATGTGCGAGCTGGTCCCTGAGCCTCAGTGGAGTTGCAAAACCTACTCTCCAGTTCACTGAATTCACCCAGGACAACTAACAAGGTGTTGAGGATGGACAATCACCATACAAAGGAACCTAGAGAGTCTAAACTGCAAGCAAGAGAGTCCCATCCATCAGCCGTATCTGTCAAAGCCCACTCTCATTTTGAGGTGGAGTGGGCATCGCCAAGCCAGAATCCTCAGGATTGTGGAATAAAATATGGACTAGAATTGACTTATTGGTATTCTACTATAGACTTATTGCGATTCTAGCAATGGAAGAAATTATATCATTGATGTGGAGACAGTGGCCACTGGAGGTGCTGCAGGCAGGGAGAGGGAAAAAGAGATATGATATAGGGGCACTTTTGGGAATTGGAAATTTCCTGAATGACATTGCAACGACAGATACAAGCCATAACGTATCCTGCCATAACCTACAGAATTGAGTTGGAAAGAGTGTAAACTACAATGTAAACTATGATCCATCCTTATGGCAAGCTCCAAAATGTGTTCATCAGTTGCAATGAATGTACCACACTAATGAAAGAAGTTGTTAATGTGGGGAAAAGTGGGAGGTGTGGGGAGTGGAACATAGGGGAATCCTGTATATTTTTTATGTAACATTTTATTTAATCTAAGTTTCTTTTAGAAAAAAAAATATAATAAAAATTAAATAAAGAAATGTAAAGAGCTCTAAAGATGATAGGTAGATGATGAGTGCAGTTTTTGTGAGGGCAAAAAGAAAAGAATAGTGAAAGGAAAAGAAAGAAAGAAGGAGGGAAGGAAGGAAGGAAGGAAGGAAGGAAGGAAGGAAGGAAGGAAGGA
>JAKSZT010054527.1:1780397-1810059 GCA_026826555.1 Tolypeutes matacus
GTGTGAGTTAAGTTTTCTCTTTGGCAGTTTTTCTTCTTATTTTATTTCCTTACTTCTTTCTATGTTCCCTTGAAGGCAAAAGGTTAGGGCCAGAGGAATCAAAAGATGTAAGGAAGGCAGAAGGATAATAGAAATGTTGATAAAAGTTAGAAGAGAGGCAAAATGAGATTCAATGAGATGAATATTTGACTTGTGTAGGCAGTGTAGAGTACTAGGAAAAAATATGGAGTTCCTATAATGGACTGGGAAAACAAATGGAGGAATATATATATATAATGATTTAGAAGGCTAGAATTATGAGGAGGTAGAGAAATAGTAGAGAAAGGTCTGAAAGGAAAAAGTTAATACTAATAAAAAAAAAAAAAAAAAAAAAAAGAAGAAGAAGGTAACAAGGGGGGTCAATGATACCCCTAGGGTCCAAGTGGATCCTTCCTGCCTACTTGTGTTTATCAATGAATTTCCCCACAGGGTTCTATATGCAGGTCCTGAAGCAGCTTTTAGCTATTAAACTAAATTAAAAAGAATTTATTTTTCAATTGTTGAGGTGACCTCACTTTTTTTTTTTTAGCCAAATGCAGGACCCAAAATAATTCCTCCTCTAGACCAACCCCCTTACGGAAGGGACCCTAGCTGGGCCCGTGGAAATTAATCAAGCACGTCCCACTTTCCGGACTGCCCAGGTTAGCTGAAACTCTGATGTTAGTCAGTGAGGATGCTAAAGAGGGCGGATTCCGCCCCTTCTGGCGCCGAGCTCCAGCGTCACCGGGCTGCTAGTAAATCAGTTTGAGTGCAGATTCGCGTCTGCTCTCAGCCTGGTGCTGCTTCAGGTCGGCTTATCTGCTCCCCAAAGCTATGGGGCGGTGCAGGCAGCCAGATCGATGTCTAAAAATATAAAATACCCTTCCCTGTCTTCCAACCGAACCCTCCCTTCTTTGGGAAGTGTCCCTTCCTCCTGGCTCCGCAGCGGCCCGGGTCTTATCCCTGGGTGGCTAGGGAGATCAGCTCCGTTCCCCGACCAAAATCCCCTCTCCGGTTCACCGGGTGCTGACTAGCTTTTTGCTCTGCTCACACAAGGTCCAAGGGGCGCCAGGCAGCCAGCTCCCCAGAAAATACAACTTTTTCGCCCCCGCCCGCGGCTCCAAATGGCCGTTTTATTATTTATTTCCGTAACCGCGGGGCTCAGCCGCCTGTGCCAACCCCCACCGGCAGCCTCAAAACTCACGAATCTCCACCGTTCGGTCCACGCCGCCGATCCGCGCAGATAGATGTCCCAAGCCTCTCACTCCACGCGTGCACAGCACAGACCCCCGGGCAGGACCCCGTCCACAATCCGCCTTGCTCTGGGAGCTTGCAGTGTGCGCCCTCCTACACCAACGCCATCTTGGCCCCCTCCAGTAATAGGTTTTAAAATAGGGTAGTGTGACTCTTCCAAATTAATTTTTTTCAAGATGGCTTTGGCTATTTGGGGGTCACTCATCCTTCCATATAAGTTTGATGATTGGCTTTTCTATTTCTGCAGAGTAGGTTGTTGGAATTTTGAGTGAGATTGCATTGAATTTTTAAATGGCCTTGGCCATAACTAATTTCTTTAAAATATTCAGACTTCCAAACCATGAACATGAAAACACTTTCCCTGTATTTAGGCCTTCATTGGTTTCTTTTAGCAATATTTTATAGTTTTCTGTGCCTATCACTTTCATCCTTGGTTCGATTTATTCCTAGATATTTGATTCTTTTAGTTGCTAATGTAAATTGAATTTTTTCTTGATTTCTTCCATCAATTGTTCACTGTGTGGGTCTAGAAGCACTACTGATTTTTGCATAATGGCTCTTTGGTAAATTCATTTATTAACTGCATGTGCTTTGTTGTGGCTTTTTCAGAGTTTTCTGTATATAAGATCATGTCTTCTGCAAACAGATATTTTTACTTCTTTTCTGATTTGGACATCTTTTATTTCTTTTTCTTGCCTAATTGTTCTGGCTGAAACTTCTAGTACAATGTTGAATTACAGTCATGATAGTGAGCATCCATTTCTTGTTCCTGATCTTAGATGGAGATATGTCTGTATTTCACTATTGCGTATGACGTTAGCTGGGTGATTTTCATATATGCTCTTTCTCATGTTGAGGAAGTTTCCTTCCACTCCACATTTTCCAAGTGTTTTTATTAAAAAGGGTGCTGGATTTTTTCAAATGCCTCTTCTGTATTAATTGAGATGATCATGTGTTTTTCCCTTTATTCTATTAATTTGGTATATTGCATTAATTGATCTTCTTCTGTTGACTCATCCTTTTATACCAGAGATAAATCCCACTTGATCATGGTGTATAAATATATCGATATGCTGAGAGATGTGGTTTGCTAGTATTTTATTGCAGATTTTTGCATTTATATTCATAAGGGATATTCATCTGTAGTATTCTTTGCTTGTGCTGTCTTAATCTGGCTTTAGTATGAGAGTGATGTTGGCCTTATAGAATGAATTAGGGAGTATCCCATCCTCCTCAAATTTTGGAAGAGTTTGAGCAGAATTAGAGATAAATATTCTTGGAATGTTTGGTCAAATTCCTCTTTGAATCCATCTGGTCCTGGTCTTTGATTTGTTGGGAGGTTTTTGATTGCTGATTTAATCACTGTATTAGTAATAATTTTGCTGAGATCTTCTATGTCTTCATGTGGCAGGTAGTTTGGAGTTTCTAAGAAGCTGTCTATTTCATCACAGTTTTTTAATTTATTGGCATACAGTTGTTCATAGTATCCTTTTATAGTCCTTTCTATTTTAGTAGGGTCAGTAGAAATGTCCCCCTTTTCGATTCAGATTTTAGTTATTTCTGTCCTTTCTTTTTCTTTCGCAGTCTGGCTAAATGTTTGTCTATTTTATTGATCTTTTCAAAGCACCAACTTTTGGTTTTGTCTGTTCTATCGATTTCTTTTTTTCTCTATTTCATTCATCTCCAATCCAATATTTGTTATTTCCTTCCCTTAGCTAGATTTGGGATTAGTTTGCTCTTTTACATTTTTGAAAAATATTTTGACTAGAGAAGTTGTGGGTTTACAGTGCAATCATGCAAAAAATACAGGATTCCCAGACTCCAACACAGCACTAACACCTAATATTGGTGAAAAACATTTGCTATAATTACTGATAGCACTTTTTAATAATTGCAGTTTGTCAAACAAGAGTAGCCAGTATTTGTTGAGAGATTCTATGTTCTAGATACAGTGTGAAGCAATTGACATGGATTATCTCATTTCAAACACCCAATACACAAGCCTGTGAAATTCGTCCTATAATTTTTTCTAATTTTTTAAGTAGAGAAGTTGTAAGTTTGCAGAAAAATCATCAAAAAACACAGCATTCCCATATACCTCCCCATTGTTGACACCTTGCATGAGTGCGGCACTCTTGCCACAAATGATGAAAGAACATTAAAATACTATCGTTAACTACAGTCCATAGTCCAAACCAGGTGTATTTTCCCCCTTATACCACCCTGTTATTGACACATTGTATTAGTATCTGATATTTGTTATAATTCATGAATTAGCATCCTTATACTTGTACTATTAACTATAGTCCACTGTCTACAGAGTTCACTGTATTACACAGTCCCATGTCTTATTTTTAATTTTATATCACTCTTATAAGTTACTCTGTTAACTAAAGATAATAACTACAATAACAATAAATCTGCTTTGGTACATGGTTATACTGCTCCCTTATTTTTATATAATAATAAACTTTATTTTTAAAGTAGTTTTAGATTTACAAAAAATTAAGGAGGTCCCATATAACCCCTCCTACACACCAACACACATAGTTTCCCTTATTATTAACATCTTACATTAGTGTGGTACATTTGTTACAATTGATGAACCAATTTGGAAGCACTGTTACTAACTAAAGTCTATAGTTTGCATTTTAGTTTACACTTTGTGCTGTTCAGTTTTATAGTCTTTGAAAGATATATAGTGCCATGTGTCTGCCATTGCAGCATCATACAGAACACTTTCACAGTGCTAAAGATCCTGTGTTTCACTTATTCATCCCTCACCCTCCCTTCTGAGCACTTGGCAACCACTATTTTCTATCAATGTTAAATGTTCTTCCATTAACACAAGATAATACCTACAACAACAATAAATCTACTCTGGTCCATGGTTACACTCCCCCTTACATTTGTTTATTACTCAGTCTTGAGGGATTTGGGATGATGTCCACTTTGACTGCTTCAGGCTGTGAGAGGGCTTAGATAATATGGTGCAGAGGAAATGAATTGTTTTGGTTGCAGTTGAAGATACTCCTTGTTTTGGAGATGGGACTTGTCCGTCATCATCATTTGGTTAATTGTCCAAGGCAAGCCCGAAGAATTGGAGAGTAGGAGTTAGCTGCAACTCTGCTAGGTTTCAGTGCTCAACCAGCAAATTAACAATCAGAAGACTTAAGTCTCTGAGAAATATATTTAAGAGATACATGGGAAAGTATAGGTTCAAACCAAAGGAGTAGTAGAATCATGAACGGAGGAATTATAAATGAATATAACTATGTTTTAATGGGGAAATAGATTTTCATGAAATCATAAATATGGCCCACCAAGGGGGTGTTGATTTCATTAGGCTGTGTGGCTTGCTTATGGTGTCCAGACATCCCTAGAATCCCCAGGAGCAATTTTATTTGAGGATTTGTTTACTCTTGCTGTTTGTGAAATCTGCTTGAGACTCACTTTGAAATCTAGCCATAAAAACTCTGATTTAAGAAGCTTTATAATCTTTAAGAGTACTTCTACAAGATAAGATTTGGTGAACACCCAAACAGACACTTCTGATCCTCAACCCTAAGCAAAAATTTGTAAAAATCTTTATACTTATGAATGAAATTTTTTAAAACAGTGATTGATTTTGTGTGTCCACAAAGATGCTGAAAATTCATCAAATAAAGGTTTAGATTTCCACCTAAAAAAAAAAAAAAAAACACAACTCTGATTTATTCAATAATTCCCCCTTGTGGTCAAGGTCTTTCTCCAAATGCATCACTAATAAATACTTGGTAATAATGCCTTGGTGCTAGGGAGGCTTATCCACAGGAGTCATGTCCCATGTCATAGGGGAGGGTAGTGAGTTTATTTGCAGAGTTTGGCTTGGAGAGAGACCACATTTGCATAACAAGTAGTTTTCAGGAGGTACCTCTTAGACATTAACTATAACCAGTCTTAGTTTCGTTATTGGAAGAATAAGGTTCATAAGTATAAGTATTACGATCAAGAGCTTGGCATATTGGCCTGCTTTTTAAATTAGACTAGGCTTATATCTTCCAGAGATTTTTGCCATCACATTTGAGAAAGTAGCAGGACTTCCCATAAAGGAAGTTTAATATTTTGTTATTTAAATTTGTGGGTCTGTATATATATAACATCCATGACAACAAGAATAAATTTATATCCCATAAAAGTATACTTTAGGTGCATGGTTTCCCAAAATACCGTCCCACTATCAACTCCCTGTACTAGTGACAAAGTTTTGGTATATCTCCTGAAATAACTTTCTTATATTTGTATTATTAATCCCCATATCCGGCCACTCCAGAGTTCACTGTGTTATCCAGTTCCCTGTTTTATCCTCTAATTTTCCTTCCAGCAGCGTGTGTGACCAAAAATTTCCCCTTTCAATCATGTTCACACATACAATTCAGTGCTGTTAATTACACTTTCATCACTGTTTGACTATCACACCCATCTAACTCCAAGACATTACAATCAACTTATTTATAAATTCTCCACAGATTAAGCATCAGGACATTTTCTACTCTCATTCTGTCTCCTGACAACCTATGTTCCAGACTCTACCTCTGTGAGTCTTCTCACTCTCTTTATTTCATATCAGTGAGATCATGCAATATCTTTCATTTTGTGTCTGGCCTATTTCAATCAACATAAAGTCCTTGAGGTTTATGCGTGTTGTTGCATACATAAGTACTTCATTCCTTCTTACAACTGAATAATATTCCATCATATGTGTACATCACATTTTGTTTATCCATTCATTTGTTGATGTACACTTGGGCAGCTACCATCTTTTGGCAATTGTGAATAATTCCACTATGAACATTGGTGTGATTATATCTGTGTCCTTGCTTTCAATTCTTCTAGGTATATACCTAGTAAGGAGATTGCCAGACCATAAGGCAGTGCTATACTTAGCTTCCTGAGGAACCACCATACTGTCCTCCACATTGGCTACACCATTCTACATTCCCATCAGCAGTGAATGAGTGTTCCTATTTATACACATTCTCTCTAACACTTGTAGTTCTCTGTTTTTTTTTTTTAAATAGCACCCAGTCTAGTAGGTATGAAATGTTATCACATTGTAGTTTTGATTTACATTTCGCTAAAACCTAGTGATATTGAGCACCATTTCATGTGCTTTTTAGCCATTTATATTTCTTCTTTGGAAAACTGTCTATTCAAGATTTTTGACCATTTTTAATTGGGTTGTTTATCTTTTATTATTGAGTTGTAGAATTTCTTTATATATGCTGGATATTAAACCCTTATGTGGTACGTGGTTTCCAAATATTTTTTCACATTACATAAGCTGTCTTTTCACTTTTTTGACAAACACTTTTGAAGCACAAAAATTTTTAATTTTGAGGTGGTCCCATTTATCTATTTTTTCTTTCATTACTCACTCTTTGGGTGTAAAGTTTATGAAATCACTGCCTACTACAAGGTGTCTTAAATGCTTCCTTACATTGTTTTCTTTTCTTTATGGTCCCAGTCCTTGTATTTAGGTCTCTGATCCATCTTGAGTTAATTTTTGTATAGAGCATGAGATGTTGATCCTGCTTCCTTCTTTTGATTATGGATATGAAAGTTCTCACAGCACCATTTGTTTAAGAGGCAATTCTGTCCCTATTGAGTAGGCTTGGTGGCCTTGTAGAATATTAATTGGCCATATGTGTGTGAGCCTATACCTGAAATCTCAATTCAGTTAATTTGTCTGTATGCTTATCTTTGTGCCAATACCATGCAATTTTGATCGCTGTAGCTTTGTGGTATATTTTAAAGCCAGGTAGTGTGAGTCCTCCACCTTCATTCTTCTTTTCCAAGATGTTTTTATTTATCCAGGGCCCCTACCCTTCCAAAAAATTGATAATTAGCATTTCCATTTCTACAAAAATTGCTCTTGGAAATTTTATTGTGATTATGTAAAATCTATAAATCAATTTGGGTAAAATTGATATCTTAATGATATTTAGTCTTCCAATCCATGAACAAGGAATGTCCTTCTGTTTTTTAGATATTCTTTGATGTCTTTTTGCAATGCTGTGAAGTTTTCAATGTACAAGGTTTTTGCCTTAGTTAAACTTATTCTTAGATGTTTAGTTCCTTTAGTTGCTCTAGTAAATGGATTTTTTTCTTGATTTCCCCCTCAGATTGCTCATTACTAATGTATAGAAATACTATTGATTTTTGCATGTAAATCTATACCCTGCTACTTTTCTGAACACATTTATTAACTCTAGTAGATATTTTGTGGATTTTTCAGGATTTTATATAGGATCATGTCATCTGCAAATAGTGAAAATTTTATATCTTCCTTTCCAATTTGGATGCCCTTTCTTTCTTTTACTTGCTTATCAGCTCTAGCAATAAATTCTAATAAAATGTTGAATAAGAGTGGTGACAATGGGCATCCTTGTCTTGTTCCCAATCTCAATGGGAAAGCTTTCAGTCTTTCACCATAGAGTACAATGTTAGCTGTGTATTTTCATATATGCAATTTATCAGGTTGTGGAAGTTTCCTTCTATTCATATCTTTCAAAATGTTTTTGTCAAGAAAGGATGCTTAATTATGTCAAATGTCTTTTCTACATTGATAGAGATGATCATGTAATTTTTCCTCTTTGATCTGCTAATGTGGTATATTACATTAATTGATTTTCTTATGTTGAACCATCCTTGCATACCAGGACTGAAATTCACTTGATCATGGTGTATAAATAATTTAATGTGTTCTTGGATTCCATTTGCAAGAATTTTTTTTAGGATTTTTCATCTAGGTTCATTAGAAATCTTGGTTGGTAATTTTCTTTTTTGTAGCTTATTTTGGTGGCTTTGGTATTAAGGTGATGTTGGCTTCATGGAATGAGTTAGGTAATGTTTCCTCTTCAAATTTTTGGAAGAGTTGGAGTAACATTGGTATTAGTTCTTTCCAGAATGATTGGTAGAATTTACATGTGAAGTCATCTGGTTCTGGGTTTTTCATTTTTGGGAGTTTTTTGATGACCAATTCAATCTCATTACTTGTGACTGGTCTGTTGATGTCCAATTTCTTCTCTTATCAGTGTATGTTGTTCATCTGTTTCTAGACATTTGTCCATTTTTTCTAAGTTGTCCAACTTGTTGGCATAAAATTTTTCATAATATCCTCCTATGATACTTTTTATTGTGTCAGGTGAGTGATGATGTCCTTTCTCTTGTCCATTTTATTTATATGTGTCTTAACTCCTTTTTTCTTTGTTATTTTAGATACATATTTTGAATTTTTTTAATCTTCACAAAAAACAATCTTTTGGTTTAATTCTATTTTTTTATTCTCAATTTCATTTAGTTATACTCTAATCTTTGTTATTTTTTTTTCCATTCTTCTTGCTTTGGGGTTAGTTTCCTGTTCTTTCGCTCTTTCCTCCAAATGTGCAGTTTGGTCTTTGATTTTAGCTCTTTCTACTTTTTTCATGGAAGCATTTATTCCTATAATTTTCCCTCAAATCCTGGCCTTTGATGCATCCCATAGGTTTTTTTTTAATTAATTAATTTTTTATTGTGGGTAAAAATCAAAATTTTCACAATACATACCAATATTTGTAAAATGATATATAAATATATATGCATATATGTGCATTTGCTTACAAAAATGTTATTTATATATATATAAATATATTTTAAGAGGTGCTTAGATTACCTAAAATATTACACGGAACCACCGGGATTCACATGTTGCTCACCTCCCACACCTCCACACCTTGCATAGGTTTTTATATGCTGTGTACTCTATTTCAGTCACTTTGAGATATTTACAGATTTCTATTGCAATTTCCTCCTTGACACATTGATTGTTTAAAATGTGCAGTTTAACCTCCATTTATTTGTGAATTTTCCAATTCTCCATCTGTTATTGATTTCAACCTTCATTCTTTTGTGGTCAGAGAAAATGCTTTGTATCATTTCAATCTTTGAGTCTTCTTCTATGATCTAATATGTAGTTTATCCTGGAGAATGATCCATGAGTAATCAGGAATAATGTATGGCATATCCTGCTGTTTTAGGGTGAAATTTTCTGTATATGTCTGTTAAATCTAGCTTCTTTAATGTATTAATCAAGAACTCTGATTATTTATTCATACTCTGTCTAGATTGTTTTTTCTATAGCTGAGAGTGGTGAATGTCCCTCAATATTATTGTAGAGTGTATATTTGTTCCCTCACTTTTTTTTTTTTTTTTTACCGGGGGGTCCTGGGGATCGAACCCAGGTACCTCCATATGGGAGATGGACGCCCAACCAGTTGAACCATATCCGACCCCCTGTTCCCTCACTTTTACCACTAGTGTTTGTGGCACCCTGGTTAGGAGCAAATATTTATGATTGTTCTTTATTCCTGGTAGATGTTCCCTTTTATTACTATATAGCTCTTTAATTTCTTCTTGCAACAGTTTTCTATTTTGTTCAATATTAATATAGTTACCCAAGCCCATTTTTTGGTTATTGTTTGCATGGAAAAAAATTTCAAACATTTCATTTGCATCCTATTAGTGTACTGGGAACTAAGTTGAGTCTCTTGTAGACAAGATATAGATTGAACATATTTTTAATAAATTTGGCAAATCTGTGTCTTTTAATTGGGGAGTTTAATCCATTAACCATCAATATTATTACTGTAAAGGCAGTACTTGATTAAACCATTTTATCTTTAAGCTTATTTATGTCTTATTTATTTTTGTTTCTTTTCTTACTCTTTTAGTTATCCTTACCAATATTCTTTATTTCTACACTCTCCTCCAAACCTCTTGCTCCTTTCTTTTCATTGCAACCTGCAGAAATCCATTTAATATTTCTGGAAGGGAAGGACTCTTGTTGATGATTTCACTCAATTTTTGTTTATGTGTGTATGTTTAAAACTGTCCCTCATTTTTGAAGGATTGTTTTCCTGTATACATAATTGTTGGCTGGCAGTTTTTCTCATTCAGCACCTTAACTATAGCATACCACCTCCTATTCACTTCCATGGTTTCAGATGAGAAGTCAGCATTTCATCTTATTGAGCAACTCTTATATGTGATGGCTCTCTTTTCTCTTGTTGCTTTAAACATTCTCTTTTAACTTTTGCATTTGACTATCTGATTAGTATATGTCTCATAATAGTTCTGTTAGGATTTATTCTCTGTGGAGTATACTGCACTTTCTCAACATTTACAACCATTTCCCTCATAAGAGTTGGAAAATTTTGACGATTATTTCCTCAAATATTCCTTCTGCCCCAGTCCCTCTCTTCTCCCTCTGGGACATGCATGAGGCCTATATTTGTGCATTCTGTGCTCTTTCAATTCCCTGTGTCCCTGATCATTTTTTTCCATTTTTTTCTCTATCTGTTACTCTGTCTGTAAACTTTAGGATGTCCTATTCTCTAATTCACTTGTTCTTTCCTCTGCCTGTTAAAATCTGCTGTTGTCTGATTTTAGATTATTTTAAATTTCTTCTACTGTTTCTTTCTTTACCATAACACCTGTTTTTTTTTTTTTAAACAAATCAATTTTATTGATGCATGTTAATAAAGCAAACAATCCATCTAATGGTATTTGTCATAGATACATAGTTGTGCATTCATCAATTCAATAATTATTAGAGCATTTTCATTATTTCAATAATAATAATAATAATAATAAACAAAAACTGACAAACCTACAAACAAAAAATCCATCACCTCTCAATCTGACTATGCTTCCCCTGTTGTACATAGTCAGAGTGTTGGTAGCATCAGTGCTATTTTATGGGTATGGCAGTGGTTGAAAGGGAATGTCTAAGGTCATGTATTTCTTTCTGGCTATTCTTCTTTATTTATTTATTTATTTATTACTTATTTAGAAGCAGCATTATTGAGATATATTTACATACCATACAATCTATCCAAACTGTATAATCAGTGGCTTTTAGTATAATTACAATGTTGTGCATTCATCACCCAAGGAATTTTAGAAATTTTACTTACTTCAAAAGGACAATTCCAAACAACTTACCAGTCACCTCTCAATCCCTCTCTCTTTTCATAGCCCTACATAACCGCTAATCTAATTTCATATTTATAAATTTATTTATATTTACATATTAATTAAATGGGATCATACAATATATAGTAGTTTGTGCTTGGTTTATTTCACATAGCTTAATGTTTTTTTTGTCTGATATTCACATCTTGTAATGTTAACATACATTTGTTCAGTTTCTAAGAAAAACAGTCTTATATATTCAATATTACTCATATTCATATTTCACATGAGGTTTTACTATGCTATACCATCCCATGAGGCATTTTTTTGCTTTCCTTTTAGTAATTTACATGACCTTAGACATTCCCTTTCAACCACTGCCATACCCATAAAATAGCACTGATGCTACCAACACTCTGATGTGCTTTCAACTCTTCTATTCATTTCCAAATATTAAAACACACCCTTTATACCAATTCTGCACTAGTTAAAGCTCAGCTTTTCATTGTCTAAACTCATTCTATTTTCTGATGACCCATATTCAAGATATTAACTCCATAAATTACAGAATATATTTAGTTCATAATAGCACAAGCATAAAATATTTGTTCTTTTTTGTCTAGTTTGCTTCACTCAATATAATGCCCTCCAGGTTCATCCATGTTGTCATATATTTTTCAACTTCATTTTTTCTTACAGATGCATAATATTCCCTCATGAGTATATAGCACAATATTATCCATTTTTCTGTTGAAGGACAGGTGGATTGTTTCCATTTTTTGGCATAATGCCATTATGAACATCAGTGTCATATATCTTTTTGTGTCAATGATCCCAATTCTTCTGGGTATATACCGGGTATATTGCCGGGTCACATGGCAAATCTATGTTAAACTTCTTTAAGGACTGCCAAGCACTCCTCCACTGTGGCTATACCATTCTACATTTCCACCAACAGTGAATAGGTGTCCTTATCTCTCCATATCTTTTCCAACACTTGCAGTTCTTTGTCTTTTTAATAGTGGCCATTCTAATAGGTGTGAAATGATATCTTATTATAGTTTTGATTTGCAAATTCTCTAATTTCTAGCGAGGTTGAACATTTTTCCATGTCTTTATCAACCATTTGCATTTCTTCTTTGGACCAATGCCTATTCAATTCTTTTGCCCATTTTTAAAATTAGGTCATTTATCTTTTTATTGTTGAGTTGTGTGATCTCTTTATATATCATGGATATTAAACCTTTATTGGATATATGATTTCCAAATATTTTCTCCCATTGATTCAGCTGCCTTTTCAACCTTTTGACAAATTCCTTTGAGTTACAAAAGTGTTTAATTTTGAGGAAGACCTATTTATCTATTTTTTCCTTTTGTGTCTCATGTGGGAGATGTAAAGTCCAAGAAACTACCACTTACCACAAGACCTTTAACATGTTTCTGTACATTTTAATAGTTGTTTTATGGCCATGACTTTTATATTTAGGTCTTTGATCCATTTTGAGTTGATTCTTATGTAAGAAGTGAGATAGGGGTTTTCATTCATTTTTTGGTTAAGAATATCCAGTTCTCTCAGCAACATTTGTTGAAGAGATTGTTTTGTCCTGTTAACATAGTCTTCATAGGTTCATTGAAATCCAGTTAGCCATAGAGGTGAGGATTTATTTCTAGACTCAAAATTCTATTCCACTTATTGACGTGTCTATCTTTACGCCAATACCATGCAGTTTTGTCCACTGTGGCTTTGTAATATATTTCAAGGTCAGGCAGGAAAAGTTCTCCCTTGTTGCTTGTGTTTTTTAGAATGTTTTTGGCTATTTAGTTGCACTTACCCTCCAAATATATTTGGTAATTTCTTTTTCTATTTTTTTTTAAAGTAGGCTGTTTGAATTTTGATTGTTATTTCATTTAATCAATAATTCAGTTTCAGTAGGATTGACATCTTCACAATATTTAGTCTTCCAATACATGATCATGGAATGTCTTTCCATTTGTTTAGATCTACATTGATAGCTTTTAGCATTTTTTGTGTGTGTTTTTCTGAATATAGGTCCTGTACTTTCTTTGTTAAATTGATTCCTAGTTATCTGAGATATTTTGTTGTTATTCTCAATGGATTTTTTCCTGATTTCTTTCTCAGATAGTTCAACACAGGTGTGCAGAAACATTTTCAATTTTTGAATGTTGACCTTGTATCCTGCCAATTTGCTGAATACATTTATTATTTTAGGAAGCTTTGTTGTAGACATTTCAAAATTTTCTAAATATAAGATCATGTCATATGTGAGTGAGATTTTTTCTCTTTTCCTATGTGAAAGCCTTTTATTATTTTTTTCTCTAATTGCTCTAGCTAGAACTTCTAGAACAATGTTGAATAACAATGGTGACAATGTGTATCATTGTCTTCTTCCAGATCTTAGAGGGAAAATTTTCAACCTTTCTCAATTTAGTATAATGTTGGCTTTGGGTTTTTCATAAATTCCCTTTATTATATTGAGGAATTTCCCTTCTTTTCTCATCTTTTGAATGGTTTTTATCAAGAAAGAATGCTGGATTTTGTGAAATATCTTTTCTGCATTGATCGAGATGATCATGTGTTTTTATACTTCAGTTTTTATGTGGTGTATTAATGTTAATTGATTTTCTCATATTAAGCCACCCTTACATACCAAGAATAAATCCTACTTGGTCATGGTGTATAATTCTCTTGATATGCTGTTTAATTCTATTTGCAAGTAATTTGTTAAGAATTTTTTGCATTTATGTTCATTAGAGAGCTTGGTCTGTAATTTTCTTTTCTTGTAGTATTTTTATCTGGGTTTGGTATTAGGGTGATGTTGCTTTCATAAAATGGCTTGGGCAATTTTCCCTCCATTCAATTTTTCTAAAGAGTTTAAACACGATTGGTGTTAATTCTTCTCAAAATGTTTGGAAGACTTCACCTGTGAAGCCACCTCATCCTGGACTTTTCTTTGTTAGGAGATTTTTGATGATAGCTTCAAACTCTTTAAATGTGATTAGTTTGTTGAGTTCTGGTAATTCTTGTTGCATCAGTGTAGCTTGTGTGTTTCTACAAATTTGTCAATTTCATCTATGTTGTCTTGCTTGTTGGCATACAATTTCTCATAATATCTTGTTATGATCTCCTTTATTTCTGTTGGGTTAGTCATAACTTCCCCCCTTTCATTTCTTTCTTTTTTTTTTTTTTTCCTTTTATTTTTATTTTTATTTTTTTTTTATTTTTATATTTATTTATTTTTTTATTTTTTTATTATGGGTAAAAATCAAAATTCTCACAATACATACAAACATTTGCAAAATGATACATAAATATATATGCATATATGTGTATTTGCTTACAAAAATGTTATTTATATATATATATATACACATATATTTTAAGAGGTGCTTAGATTACCTAAAATATTACACGGAACCCACTGGGATTCCCATGTTGCCCACCTCCCACACCTCCCACCCCGTCCAACACAACCTGGAGAGCTCTGCCCCCCTTTCATTTCTGATTGTATTTATTTGCATCTTATCTCCTCTTTTCATTGTTACTGTAGCTAAGGGTTTGTCAATTTTATTGATCTTCTCAAAGAACCAACTTTTGGTTTTGTTGATTTTATCTGTTTTATGGTCTCAATTTCATTTATTTCTGCTGTAATCTTTTTTTTTCTTTTAACTTTATTTTTAAAAATGTTTTAGAATATAGAAGAGTTATGTTGAAAATATAGAGGATTCCCCTATACCGTCATTCCCTCCCTTTCTCATATTTTCCCCTATTAATAACATCTAACATTAGTGTGGTGTGACTAATTCCATTTGAATACACAGATTTTGATGTGAAAACAATTGAGAAGAAACTCTTACAGGAATGAAAAATTCTGACATCTTTACCTTTCATCAGCTGGTTAAAAATAACATATGATGAATGTCAGAATATTTAAAATCAGTATAAATATCCTATTTCATTCCATTTCCAATTTGCACCAATCTCTCTCTCGCTATATATATATATATCTCAAAATGAAAATGCAAGTGTACCAACCCGTGCTGTAATCTTTATTATTTCTTTCTTTCTGTTTGCTTTGGAATTAGTTTGTTGTTCCTTTTCTAGTTTCTCTAGTAGATCAGTTAGATTTTTTATTATATCTCTTTCTTCTTTTTTAATATAGGCATTTAAGGCAGTAAATTTCCCTCTTAGCACTGCCTTCACTGTATCCCATAAGTTTGGATATGTTCTCTTCTCATTTTCATTCATCTCAATATATTTACTAATTACACTTACAATTTTTTCTTTGACCCACTGATTGTTTAGGAGTGTGTTGTTTGGCTTCCACATAGTTGTGAATTTTCTCCTTTCCTGACTATTATTGATTTCCAGTTTCATTCCATTATGATCTGAGAAGGTGCTTTGTATAATTCCAATCTTTGTATATTTATTGAGACCTGCTTTGCGACCTAACAAGTGGTCTATCCTGGAGAAAGTTCCATGCGCACTTGAGAAGAATGTATATCCCGCTGATTTGAGATGCAACATTGTGTATATTTCTGTTAGGTCTAGCTTGTTTATCATACTGCTCAAGTTCTTTGTTTCCTTGGTGACCTTCTGTCTAGTTGTCTTATTTAATGATGTGAGTGGTGTGTTGAGTCTCCAACTATTATTATACAGATGTCTATTTCTCCCTTTAGTTTTGCCACAGATTGCTCAGGAATTTTGGGGTAGCCTGGTTAGGTGCATAATAGAAATAAAGCAAATACAATATGTAAAAAGAAAAGGAAACAAGCATCTGTGAAAAAAATGCAAAATTGTGACTAACTTCACCAAACTTTATTTACTTGTCAAAGTAAAACATTATGTTTGATTGTAAGGACAGATTGTAAGGACAGATTGTAAGGACAGATTTTTCCAATTCCAGAGCATTAATGAAATCCCACTAAGTTCAATGATAGTGAAATATATATGTCCTGTACCCCAGAAAATTTTGATTGCCATAGGTTTGAGTAGGTTTTATGCCACAAAGTCATAATCATATCATACATTTGTTTAGGAATTCTAAAGAGAAATGGAGATTCTGTAGAGGATTGTATTTTCTTCTTTTCTACTGGAGAATTGTCATAGATCTAGGTTAGGATGTCCATGGAATGTTGAGGGAGAAAGGGGGCATTTGCCCAGTATGGACTACAAGTCACTCTACATAGGGTAAGTACAAACATATTAAGATAAGTAAACTTGTTGGAATTTTACCTTTCCATTCTTCTCTGACCTCAATGAAACAATTTATTTTAATATTCTTTGGTAGAAATTGCATTCCATTATATTTCCCAAATTTTTATGTTTAATATCCTATTATGTAAGGAGACATGCACTCACAGTTTTCATTCATCTTGTACAGTGAGCTCTAGATAAAACAACAAAATCAAACAATTAATAGAGCATTTCTTTTAGGTCCATACTCACACTCTATATATTTTGGATAGCTAGAGATTTATATTCCCAGCCAATTATGTAATGTGTACACATCTATATTGCTTTTGTAGAAATAATGGTTTTTAGATGAAATGCCCCTCTTGCATGTGGAAAATATGATAATGGTATAAATAGCTCTCTGGGGAAAATGTGTATTAAAAAAAAGAAGAAAAAAGAAAGAAAGAAGTGAACAATTATTTAGGACCCATGTACCTTATCACGCTGTTATCTATAAACTAGGGCATTTCTAGTTTTTTTCTGTCTTTGATAATAAGTAAGATATTCATGCCATTCATCTTCACTATAGATTATATAGATATTATATATTATAGATTATATAGATATTATATAATTTTAAGTCTCTTTAAATGTCTTTAATTTTAGCATTAACTTTTAACTGTGAATCTTCAGAATATACTTTTCTAAAAATTCTCACTTCTCTTTCCAAATGTATATGGAGTTGAGGCTAAAGTTGAGAGGTTAATTTGAATTACAATGGACTTCCTAGACTTCATACTAAAATTCAAGTGCTTCATTCTCAAATTTCAGCACATACTAAAATTAAATTACTGGAACATTTAAAACCAGAAAACTTACTTAATGAAATCATGCCAAGAACTCTTAAAGCACCTGATTTTGTGATTCTCTTTTCTTCCTGCATATCGTCATCTATTTTTAAGCTATAATATGATGCCAAAGGGGCAAAATCATGTTGGAGAGGTCAGTAGGATGGAATGTGTAGGTACCTAGATGGAGTTGGTGGTGGAGGATATGAGACAGTTTGGTCTAGGGTTAGCTACATAGGTAGCTAAACAACATTTTAGGGAGTTTTTCTTTTAATTACCAGATTGCAATGTATCTTCAAACAGTAGCATAATTAAGAGTTTATTGAAACCACATGAAGGTATGTAAACTTGTAAGTTGCTTAAGACATTAAAAACTTCCTAAATTAAGTTAGTTTCTAATAAAATGGATATTTATAAAAATTATTTACTAGTCATGCCAATAATAAAAGAAGTAATAACTTTAGTGAAAGTTTAACCTTATTAAAAATATTTACATTTAAAATCACATTTTAAAAGAAATAAGGGGAAGTAAGGCAAGATGGCATGAGTTTAGGAGGGCACTCACTGACTAGCTTTCTGAGGATGGCTGATTGGGGACAGGGTCCTGCCCGGGGGTCTGTGCTGTGGGCACACGGAGAGAGAGGCTTGGGACATCTATTTAGAGGCAGCTTGGCGGCGAGGATTGCTCGGTAGAGATTCATGAGTTTTTTTTTTTTTTTAATTTATTTTTATTGTGGGTAAAAATCAAAATTCTCACAATACATACAAACATTTGCAAAATGATATATAAATATATGCGCATATATGTGTATTTGCTTACAAAAATGTTATATATATATATATATATATATATATATATATACATATATTTTAAGAGGTGCTTAGATTACCCAAAATATTACACGGAACCCACTGGGATTCCCATGTTGCCCACCTCCCACACATGAGTTTTAACCCAGTCAGTGGAGGTTAACACAGACAGATGAGCCACACCCTCAAGGGAAAAGGCTGGTTTGAGCCGCGACTCCTGGTGGCATCCCGGTGACAGGGAGCTTTCTCTGAGAGTGGGAGGATTCTGGTGGAGGGTCGAGAGGGCTTTTATTTCTGTAGATTTTACTGCCTGGAACCCCTTGCAGCTTTGGGGAACAAAATAGCTGGCTTGAAGCAGGACAAGGTTGAGGGGAGTGGCAAATCTCCTGAGGAAGGTTGATTTACTTAGCTGCCCAGGGATATGCCCCAACCACTGCCGGCAACCTGGTGAGAAGGAGCATTCTCCGAGAGGGGGAGGGTCCTGACAGAAGGTGGAGAAGGGTTTCCTTTCTGTGGATTTGGCTGCCTGAACCCCCTCATAGCTTTGGGGAGCAGATAAGCTGGCTTGAAGCAGCGCCAGCCTGAGGGGAGAGGAGAATCTACTGAGGAAGCCTGATTTACCCAGCAACCGGGTGACACTGAGGCTTGGCTTTCAGAGGGGGCAGAATCAGCCATTTTTATCGTTCTGCACTGACTAGCATCAGAGCTTCAGCTCCCCTTGGTAGGCCAGGAAATGGGAAGTGCTTGATTAGTGTCCACAAGCCTAGTTAGGGTCCCCTCAGGGAAGGGGGTGGTCTAGAAGAGGACATATTTTGAGTCCCTTATTTCACAAAAAAAAAGACAGTCACTTTAAAAAATAAAAAATGAATGTTTCTTTTTAATTTATTTTTATAGCTAAAATCTGCCTCAAAACCTGCACATAGAACCTTCCAGGGCAATTGATTGATAAATACAAGCAGGCTGAGAGGTTCCAAAAGGGCCCAAGAAGGAACACTGTTCTTCCTTAGATTTGTTTGACTGCTTATTTTTGTGGTTGTTTGGTTTTTCTCTGTTTCTTTGTTGTCTCTTGCTTTTCTTTCCTTTTTCCTCCCCCTTTCTTTTTTCTTTCATTTTCTTAAATTAGGTGCTGCTAGATTGTCTCTTCTTTGCTGTGCTTCTTCTTCAGTGATTTTTATATCTATATTGATCTTGTATCCCAAGCTATCTTTTTCCCTTCCTTCAACTTTCTGCCTTCTGATTTCTGATATGTTTTTTTCATTAGCCCACAACTTAAGGGTGTCAATTTCTATTCTATCTATTCTGTTTTTTTTATTATTATTATTAATATTAACTTTTTCCTTTCAGCCCTTTCTTTACTCTTTCTCTCCCTCTTCATCATTCTAGCCTTCTAAATCATTATATATATACATTACTCTATTTGGTTTCCCAGTCCATTGTGGGTACTCAACTTTTTTTCCTATTACTCTTCACTGCCGACATGAGCTAAATATTCATTTCACTAAGTCTTATACAGCCCCTCTTCTAACTTTTATCAATATTACTATTATCCTTCTTCCTTTCTCACATCATTGAATTACTCTGGCCCTAATCTTTTGCCTTGAAGGGAACATAGAAAGAAGCAAGCAAATAAAATATGAAGAAAAAGTGTCAAAGAGAAAATTTAACACACACACAGAACCACCAGCTAAATAAAACTTTAGAGCAGAAAGAGAAGCTAATCAACTGAATAAACCCATCAAGATAAAATGATGACTAGAGGGCAAAAAAGAAATTGCAAACCACACTGAGAAACAGGAAGACATAGACCAATCCAATGAAAAAACTAAAAACCAGGAAGAGATGCAGAACATCGAACAACTAATCAAAGCTTTCCAAACAAATATCATGAACCAACTTAATGAAGTGAAGGAAGAGATAAAGGATTTAAAGAACACACTGGGAGAACATGCTGAAGAAATTGTAAACATACATAAAAAGATAACAGATATGATGGTGATCAATGGCACAATCCAAGAAATCAAAAAGTCGCTAGATTCACATAACAGCAGATCTGAACAGACAGAAGAAAGAATTAGTGATGTGGAAGACAATACATCTGAAATCAAACAGACAGCAGGACAGACAAAAAGATAGAAAAAAATCCAGCAGGGACTCAGGGATTTAACCGACAACACAAAATGGTCAAACATATGCATTATGGGCATCCCAGAAGGAAGAGAAGAGAAAGGGAACAGAAAGAGTGTTGATGGAAATAATGGCTGAAAACTTCCCAACCTTAATGAGAGAGATGGATGTGCAGATCCAGGAAGCACAGGGCACCCCAAACAGTATAAATCCCAACAGGCCAACTCTAAGATATATACTTGTCAAAATGTTCAAGACAAAGAGAAAATACTCAAGGCAGCAAGAGAAAAGCGAACCATCACATACGAGGGAATCACAATAAGATTAAGTGATGATTTCTCATCTGAAACCATGGAGGCAAGAAGATAGTGGTATGACATAGTCAAAGTATTAAAAGAAAAAAAATTCCAGCCACGAATTCTCTACCTAGAAACTAATGAAAATGACAACACAACATATCAAACACTATGGGATGTAGCGAATGCTGTCCTGAGAGGGAAGTTCATAGCCATAAATACATATATTAAAATAGAAGAAAGAGCTACAACTGAAGACCTAATTGCTCACTTGGAGGCATTGGAAAAACAACTACAAACTAAACCTAAAAGAAGTAGAAAGAAGGAAATAACAAAGATTAGAGCAGAATTAAATGAAACAGAGAATAAGAAAGCCCTAGGAAAAATAAACAAAACCAAAAGCTGCTTCTTCAAGAACATCAATAAAATTGAGAAACCCTTAGCCAGATTAACAAAGAAAAAGAGAGAACAGATGCAAAAACACAAAATAAGGAATGAGTAAGGGGATATCACAACTGTCCCCACAGAAATAAAGAGGATCATAAGAGGATATTTGAAAATTTATATGCCAAAAAGAATGATAATTTAGAGGAAATGGACAAGTTTCTAGAAACTCACAACCAGCCTACATTGATGAAAGAAGAAATTGATGAACTAAACAGTCCAATTACAAGGAAAGAGAGACTCAGTCATCAAAAACCTCCCAACTAAGAAGAGCCCAGGACCAGATGGCTTCACAGCTGAATTCACCAAACATTCCAGAAAGAGATAACACCAAATTCTGCTTAAGCTCTTCCAAAAAATAGAAGTAGAAGGAATATTGCCTAACTTATTCTATGATGCCAACATTACTTTAATACCAATACCAAACAAAGATACCACAAGAAAGGAAAATTACAGACCAATTTCTCTAATGAACCTAGATGCTGAAATCCTCAACAAAATACTTGCTAATCGCATTCAACAACATATCCAAAGGATTATACACCATGACCAAGTGGGTTTCATTCCGGGAATGCAAGAATGGTTCAATATAAGAAAATTAATCAATGTAATACACCACATAAACAGATTGAAAGAAAAAATCACACGATTATCTCTATAGATGCAAAAAAAGCATTCGACAAAATACAGCACTCTTTCCTGATAAAAACCCTGCAAAAGATAGAAATAGAAAGAAACTTTCTGAGTATGATAAAGGGTATATATGAAAAACCCAAAGCTAACATCATCTTCAATGGTGAAATCCTAAAAGCCTTCCCTCTGAGATCAGGAACAAGACAAGGATGCCCACTATCACCACTCCTATTTAACATTGTCTTGGAAGTACTTGCTTGAACACTGAGGCAAGAAAAAGATATAAAAGGCATCTAATTGGAAAAGAAGAAGTAAAAATTTCATTATTTGCAGACAACATGATCTTATATGTAGAAAGCCCTGAGAAATCTACAACAAAGCTTCAAGAACTTGTAAAGGAGTTCAGTAATGTCACAGCTATAAAAACAATGCTCAAAAGTCAGTAGCATTTCTGTACACCAATAATGAGCAATCTGAGGAGGAAATCAGGAAAAAATAACATTTACAATATTAACTAAAAGAATCAAACACGTAGGAATAAATTTAATTGAAGACATAAATGACTTACATACAGAAAACTACAGAAAACTGTTAAAGGAAATCAAAGAAGACTTAAATAAATGCAAAAATATTCCCTGTTCATGCATAGGAAGACTAAACCTCATCAAGATGTCTATCCTACCCAAACAAATCTACAGATTTAATGCAATCCCAATAATAATCAACACTATATTTTTTAAGGAACTGGAAAAACTAACCACAAAATATATTTAGAGAGGTAAGAGGCCCCAAATTGCCAAAGACATATTGAAAAAGAAAAGTGAAGTTGGAGGTATCACAGTACCTGACTTTAAAACATACTACAAAGCTACAGTGATCAAAACTGCGTGGTATTGGCACAAGGACAGACCCACTTACCAATGGAACCAAATTGAGAGTTCTGATATAGATCCTCACATATTCAGTCATCTGATATTTGACAAGTCCATCAAGCCCACACAGTTGGGAGATAAGAGCCTTTTTAACAAGTGGTCCTTGGAGAACTGGATATCCATATCCAAAAGAATGAGAGAGGAATACGATCTCATATCTTATACAAAAATCAACTGAAGATGAATCAAAGATTTAAATATAAGAGTCAAAACCATAAAGACCTTGAAAGATAATGTAAGGAAGTATTTACAGGACCTTGTAATAGGAAATGGTTTCAGGAACTTCACACCAAAAGCATGAGCAGCAAGAGAAAAATCTCAGCTTTAACAATGATTGAAATGTGAAAGCACAACTATGTGATTATACCAAATATCATTGATTGTACACTTTGGATGATTTCTATGCTTTATTAATATGTATGTATTAACATTGATTTGTTTAAAAAAAAGAGTAACCTAGATGTGTAGAAAGAGATAGCTCAATAAAATCAGTGGCCTGCAAGAAAAAAAAAATAGATAAATGGGATCTCCTCAAAATTAAAAACTTCTGCACCTCAAAGGACCTTATTAAGAAAATAAAAAGGTAGCCTACCCAATGGGAGAAAATATTTGGCAACCATATATCTGAAAGGAGCCTAATATCCTGCATATATAAAGAAATACTACACCTGGAAAATAAAAAGACCAACAACCCATTTAAAAAATGGGCAAGTGACCTGAAAAGACATTTCTCCAAGGAAGAAATACAAATGGCTAAAAAGTACATGAAAAAATGCTCAACATCACTAGCTATTAGGGAAATGCAAATCAAAACTACAATGAGATACCATCTTACAGCCATCAGAATGGCAGCTATTAAAAAACAGCAGACTATAAGTGTTGGAGAGGATATGGAGGAATGGGAACCCTCATCTACTGCTGGTGAGATTGTGGAATGCTCCAGCCACTGTGGAGGACAGTTTGGAGGTTCCTCAGAAAACTAACAATAGATCTTCTTTATGGTCCAGCTATTCCACCGCTGGGTATATATCCAGAAGAATTGAAAGCAAAGACACGAACAGATATATGCACACCAATGTCCATAGCGGCATTGTTCACAATTGCCAAAAGTTGGAATCAGCCCTGATGCCCATCAACAGAAGAATGGGTAAACAAAATGTGGTACATACATATGATGGACTATTACTCAGCTGTAAGAAGGAATAAAGTACTAACACACGGAATAACATGGATGAATTTTGAAGACCTTATGTTGAGTGAAGCAAGCCAGGCATTGAAGGATGAACAGTATATGACCTCACTGATTTGAACTGAGGAAAGTGAGCAGTCTCTAAGAACAATTGTCTGAAAGATAGGTTAACAAGGGAGAGAAAGAGAAGAGAAGGTGGTGAGCAATCACATATATGGACATAATCTATGGTAAAGTGATGGAGTACAGTTGCATATTGAAGGATAGGGCAGGTGGGTAGTGATATTAATGGGTTTGGTGGTACAGCATTGACAGGTGGGTAGATTAGGAAGGGCAGGTTAGAATACCCAGGATAATGGGGGGAGAAATGGGAGGGGGACCAAGTGAACATGGGATTTGTGGGTATGATGTTGAAAGTGCAGTGGTGGGAATGCTCTTATGGCAGTATGACAAGGTAGTGTCACTGGTTTATGATGTAGGTTAGGGGGGCATTCAGGACAGGGTGCATCTGGAGTAGGCTTCAGGGGTGTGTGTGAGTGTTCATCCTGTCATAATGTTTTGTGTCGGGGAGTGGAGACCCACACGGTGAGTAGGAAGGAGATGGACCACCATCTTTGGGAGGACCGATTCACCCAGAAACAGACAGGTAGGTGTCTCTTAGGCACAAGGGTGGATCCTAATAGGAGAGGATAATCAGCATGTCAAGACTTATTGTTGCATGTAACTATGAATCTTGTCATTCAATGAGTCAAGATAGGGGAGTGTCATGAGCCCCAGGGGGATTGGGAGGAAGGAACAGAAAAGATCAAACAGGGTGTATTTAGTGGTCATGGGAAATGTTTTTCACCACCTTAAAGTAATGGACACAGGAAATGGTAAATATCATCAAAAATTATTAAACTGTACCATCTAAATTGTAAACTATACTGTAAACCATTGACAATGTTTAGTAGCTATGCTTCACTATCTGTATAACAGTCATAAAAATGCTACCATCTAAATAAAAACGGTTTTAATATGGGGTGAGGAAAGGGGAAGGAGGTTGGGTATATGGGAGTTTCTAGTATTCTGTGTGTGACTTTTCTGTGACCTAAAACTTCTTTGAAAATCAAATGAATGTTCAGGAGACACTGGGGAGTGAGAGGGGGCAGGTGCCACAGTACAAACTGGACATCTGGTAATGCAGTGATAAAAGAAAAAATGTTAAAAAAATTTTTTTAATCAAATTTTCGTTTTTTTTCCCCATTTTTTAAATATCCCAATCTTTTAATTTAATTTTATTTCTAGTGTTTTATTTTAAGTTTCCATGTATTTTATCTCTTATATTTAAACTTATCTTTATTATTTCATTTTCCTACTAATTGTATTTGGCTATTATATGGGCTTCAACTTCAAGGAAGATTGGGATCACAGAAGGGTTACAGAGGGGACAGGAGAGGATCATTTGTGGGGGGTGTCTGGGATGGGTGTTTCATGGGAGAAATTTCACCTCAATATACATGAAATATATATAAAATTGTTCAAATGATCAAAGGGTGGGGCATGGTAACAGTGGGTAGACAATCACTCAATAAATGAGGCAATACTGAATTCCCAGCCTGGAGAGCTATGCCACATTCTCCAAAGGAGCAGAAACAGTCCCCCAAGTGCAGGGGCAGTGTCTGGCAAAGGAGGAGGGTCCACTGATGGGTTCTTGTTATTGATGACTAGGCTTACGAGTCTTTGCTCTTGTAATTGAAATTTAGCCTACTGTTATGGGGTGCCTAAGGTTTGCCACCTGAAAGCCTCCTTGTTGCTCAAATGTGTCCTCTCTCTAAGCCAACTTAGCATGTGAATGCATTACCTTCCCCCCAGCATGGGACATGACTCCCGGGGATGAGCCTCCCTGGCAATGAAGGATGAATACCAAGTGCCAACTGGCAATATGACAGGAAAATACCATGATTAAAAAGGGGAAAAGGTAAAGACAAATGAGTTCATGTGGCAAAGAGACTTCAAAGAGAGTTGGGAGGTCATGCCTGAGGTAATGCTTATGCACACCTCAGCAGGATCTCATAGAACACCAAAGTGGATATCATCCCACACAGAGGGGTGCCTGAAGACTCTGGAGACACCCAGGTCCTATATAAGGGAGGATAGGTCCAGAGATTGATGCCTTATCTGTGGACCCTACTTTGGAATCTGTGCTTCTGAGAGTGACAGAATTGGATTCAAATAAGTCCTCCCTGCACATGGTCCATCAGTCCCTTCTATTCAAACCTATACGTGATGCTGGAGTTTGTAGGTGTACTTCCAGAGACTGGAGCCTCTGGCCTGCCCATGTGCCAACTATGCCTGGAATCTCTGTGGAGTTGCAACTCCTACTCTACAGCTCAATGCACTCACCCAAGTCACCTGGTGAGGAGACGATGATGGACAACGGCCATCCCAGGAAATGGAGAGAGCCTGCAGTTGCAGGCAGTATAATCTCATCCACCATATTCATGGGATATAAGCCCCCTCTCACTTGGAGGTGGAGTGGACATCACCATCCCAAACTCCTCAGGATTGGGGGAGGAGCTATGGACTTGAGTGGACTTGATATTCTGTTGTAGACATAATGTGATTCAAGCAATGGAAGAAATTACAACAGTGAGGTGGAGCCAGTGGCCACTGGATGCCTTTGGGTCAAGGAAGGCAAAAGCAGTTGTTATACAGGTGCTTTTTCAGGACTTGGGAATTATCCTGAGTGACATTACAATGACAGATATAGGCCATTCTACATAAGCATATAACATGCAGAACTGTGTGGGAGAGAGTGTAGTCTACAATGTGAACTATGGTCCATGCTTAGTGGCAAAGCCCCAGGATGTGTATATCTATTGCAGGTGATGTGCCACACTAATGAAAGATGTTTATGTGGGATGTTATGGGAGGTGTGGGAGGTGGGGAAAATGAAAATCCTTGTAATTTTTGTGTAACATTTATGTAATCTAAGCATCTTTTAAAATATTTTTTTAAAAAAAGTAATTGTTGAGGATCTTCTATAAGCCAAGCTATTCTAGTCACTGGTGTTATATCAAAGAAAAAAAAAGATACAGTACCTGTTATAGTGCTTACATTGTATGTAATGGATATGAAATATTTGGCAGTTAATTCGTTGTAATATATCAAATTTCTCAAAAAAAAAAAAAAAGGCTCATGGGTCATTGTTACAGTGGATGGAGATTCACACAATAACTGAAAGAATATTGAATTCCCATCCTGGAGATCTCTGCCACGTTCTCTAATGGAGCAGCAACAGTCCTCCAAGTGCAGGGGCAATGACTGGAGAAAGAGGATGGTCCATTGATGGACCCTTGCTATTCATGACTATGCTTATGAGCCTTTGCTCTTGAAATTGAAACTTAGCCTAGTGTTTTAGGATCCCTAAGAGTTGCCTCCTGAGAACCTCCTTGTTGCTCAAATGTGGTATCTCTCTAAGCCGAACTCAGCATATAAATGTATTACATTCTCCCCAACATAAGGACATGAGACCCAGGATGATACTTCGTCGCACCATGGGAATACCACGAAGCACAAACTAGCAATGCAACTAGAAAATAACCTCAAATAAAAGCAAGGGGAAGTAAAGACAAATGAGTTTATATGGCTAAGAGCCTTTAACGTGAGTCAGAACCTCATCCCAGACGTTACACATATGCATGTCTCAGCAGGTACTCATTGACTGCCAAAGTAGATACTACCACAAATAGTGGGGCTCCTGACGGCTCTGGTGACATATGGATACTATAGCCAGGGCAATAGCTCACAAGTTTTGTCCCTTGCTAAATGGTCCTATTTGGAATGTATGCTCCACAGAGTGAGAGTTGGACTCAGTTGTGGTTTCCCTACACAAGGCTCTTCTGTCCTTCTATTTGAACTTATACTTGATGCTGGAGTTGGTAGGTATACATCCAAGAGACTTGAATCTTTGGGATGTCCATGTGCCAGCTGGGCCCTGAGCCTCAGCAGTGTTTCAATACCTACTCTCTGGTTCATTGAACTTTCCCAAGACAGCTAACAAGAAGAGGATTGACAGTCTTAATACCAAGGAAACGTGAGAACCTACAAATGCAAACAAGAGAGTCCCTTTTGACTGTACAGGATTGAAGCCTTCTCTCAATTAGAGGTGGAGTGAACATTATTGTCCCTGAATCCTCAAGATGGAGGAATGAACTATGGACTAGAGTGGACTTACTGGTGTTCTACTATAAATTATTGTGATTCTAGCAATGAAAGAAATTACAACATTGAGGTGGAGGCAGTGACCAATGGAAGCTCTGGGGTCAGGGAAGGGGTATTTTTTGGGACTTGGGAATCATACTGACAGATGTAGGCCATTATATATTTTCCCATAACCTGCAGAATTTTGTGGGAGAGTGTGTAGACTACAATGTGAACTATGGTCCATGCTCAGTGGCAAAGCCCCAGGATGTATTTATCAATCACAGTGAATGTGCCACACTAATGAAGGATGTTGTTTATGTGGGAAGGTGTGGGAGGTGTGGGGAGTGGGGTATATAAGAATCCCTATGTTTTTTGTGTAACATTTATGTAATCTAAGTATCTTTTAAAAATAAAAAAAAATATTTAAAAACATGTAACAAATATTAAGGGACATTAACTATTTACCAATAAATCTTAAATGTACTTTGGTACTGTAGGTACCACTGGGTACTTTAGTCTTACAACAGACTTATTATATAGGTACGGATATTATATACATTTTCCATAGGACTAAAATGAATATTGGAAAGGTTAAGTTCTTAATCAAAAGTTGCACAGATTCGTAACCAAGATTCAAACTTAGTTTGGAATCCACAGTTAATGCTACCGTATCAGATCTCAGTTTTGCTTCCATATCCAGAATGATCAAAAAGTTTTTTTTTTTTCATTTTGAATTCTAGAATAAGAGTAAGAGTGATTGCAAAACCGATCCAGTTTCCATAGTCATTCCATAAGATCAGTTGAGCAACCAGTCATTATTGAGAAGAAGCAGTCCTTCTTCTCAATAATGTCATGGGAGAGCACCTACTCTCAGTCAGAATCTAAAGGTTTAATTGGAACAGCTCCTTAAGAGAGCCCTTAGTGTTGGTCTAACTTTAAGGTTTGCCAGACTGGGGCATCACCTGTCACTGAATGACTTTCTATGTTTCTGCATCATGCAAACACCCATCTTTCTATTATTTTTGTTTGTTTGTTTTTTTCCCTCTTTTTACACCCATATTTATATACTGATTTGTCCATACTTGACTAGTTAACTGAAATGCACAGTTTCACAAACTTAGTGGTTTAAAACGACAGAAATTAATTTATCTCACACTTCTAGAGGCTGGACATCTGTAATCAAGGTGTCAGCAAGGCTATGCTTCTATTAAAATGCATAGGAAACGTATCTTAGTGCACTGAAGTTAAGTGCATAAATATTTTGAATGGTTATTTCTTCTTGTTGAATAGCCCCTGTCATTAATATATTATGATCTTCTTCATCCCTTATAACAGTTTTGCATCTAAAATCTATTTTGTCCAATATTTATTGCTACTTCAGCTCTTGTTTGGTTATTGTTTTAGTGGAATAACTTTTTCCAAACTTTCACTATTAACTTGGTTGTGTCCTTACATCTGGAGTGACTCTACAATAATAGTTGGAGACTTCAGTACACCATTCTAGGTATTGGATAGAACAACTGGACAGAGGAAAAATAAACAGAAAGCATGAATAATATGATAAATGAACTAGACCTAACAGGCATCTATAGAGCATTGCACCCCAAAACAGCAGGATGCACATTCTTTTCATGTGCTCATGGATCCTTTTCCCAGATAGACCATATGTCAGGTCACAAAACAAGTTTCAATAAATTTAAAAAGATTGAAATTATACAGAACACTTTCTTTGATCATAA
>JAKSZT010054527.1:1823746-1835832 GCA_026826555.1 Tolypeutes matacus
TTTATATATCATTTTGCAAATGTTTGTATGTATTGTGAGAATTTTGATTTTTACCCATAAAAAAAAAAAAGATTAATACACAAATCTATACACTACAAGATCTATACACTAATGAACAATCTGAGGAGGAAATCAGAAAAAAATCCATTTATAATAACAATAAAAAGAATAAAATATTTGGGAATAAACTTTAAAAAATGGTTTCAATGGGATGTTACTTTGGCATGTTTTAAGTTGTAGTCACTTTTTATTTTGTTCAGCATTTTTATCCAGGTGTTCAAAGGAACTTTCAGTTTTGAATCAGTAGCTTACGCCTCAACTTTGAGCCTAAGTGTACTTCTAAAATGTAGTAATCCAAAATATATGTGTCTGTCTGTCTAAACTGCTAAATTAGAGCTTAACTGCATTTATACTACTCAAGTAATCCTAAATGGTGGATGATTTCCTAATAAAAAGTGTTTCCATGAACAAGCTTGTATATTACAGGCAACATGGATTCCAGAAGAAATCTTAAAAGCAGTATATTCAGAGATATGAAATGATGGAGGGCTTGAAGACAGCCATACCAAAAGAAGTAAGAATTATGTGTCAAATTATGAGCTTTATGTTTCTGCTGGTGTGTCTCAACTCTTTAGGTGTTTGTTTGCTCAGTGTCAGTGCATATTTTGATACTGCTGGATGGTAATATTAAATTTATAAATGAAAATTCATAAAACAGCTCTATTCAAATGGCCCCCAAAATTGTTTTTGCCTAAATTGAAACGAATAGTTTATTTCTCTTCAAAGAACAGAATGGGGAATGTGAAAGTTAAATGGATAATAAAAGATGTAACATGTTCATGTAAGTGTTGACTAAGATTTGATAAGTTTGTTCAAGGAAGTGTGTTTTGTCCTAAGATAAGATGGCTTGTTTTCATAAAATCAGAATGGAAGTATGTAGGACAAAACTTGAATGCATATGGCAAGTTGTAGAAGGTATTGTGGTAGTATGAAGTTGTTGTGGCAGAAGAAACTTAGACGATGAGAAACCCAAGTGGCACTCGGAGAGATGGAGGAACAAGGTTTTATTATGCGTGGGCTCAGAGGAGAATCCAGTCCCTAAAATCTGAGTCCTGAGTTTTGGCTTTCATGAGTTTATATAAGGACTTTACATGGGCAAATTCCTAAGCAAGCAGGCAGGCTGGGTTTACAAAAGCAAAAAGTTCAAGTTTAGCTTATCTTCCTAAAGCAGAAGCCCTTTAGGGAGGAAAGGAGTCATTATCTACTTAAAGTTGTGGATGCCAGTTGAAAGGGGCAGGCAGAGAAGTGCTTATCTTCCTAAGTTGTGGATTCCAGGGAGAAGGGGAGGAGGGGCACTTATTTTCCTAAGGCTGTGGGTTTCTGCTGAGGAGGAGGAGTAGGGCTGCAGCAGTTTCTTCATCATTCCCCCCCCCCTTGATGCCTTATAATTCTTTAAGGGGCATTATCTTTTAACATGGGGATTTTTCTATAATCCCCAAAGGCTGATACTTAACACGAGGCATTACTTGGTATTTTAAGGTGTTTATACAGGAAGTGATGTATTGTGTTAGGTACCGTAGAATGCATGACCCAAAAGTTAAGAAGAAGACTGAGGCTATTATTGGCGTGAATGGAAAAATCCAGGAAAGGAGATACTGGAAGTAGTTCTGGTTGGCAGATGCCTGGTATGCGCGTTTTAAGTGGTCTTTGGCTCATTATTTTAGCAGGGCTACCTTGTCCCTAACTATCCCTGAGGAATTTGCATAGAAACAGCATTCTTCCCCCAGGGCCTGGCAGATTCCCCCTGAACCTGTGGTGAGCAAATCTAATCCTCACCTGTTTATAAAACTACTTTTGCCAATGAGTCTATCTGGTTTTGCAACCCCCTTGAAAGCTTCTTCAAAGTAATTCGATGTTTCCTGTGCTAGGGTTTGTATGCCCTCCTGACCAATTGCAAGTGAGGCCCCTGCTACTGCTGCACTTCCAACTACTCCTAGTCCTAAGAGTAGGGGAATTGCCTGTATTGCTAATTTGGTTTGGGAGAGCTCACGAGGCAATTCTTCTCCATACACTGCGACCAATGGCACTTGCCAAGCCAGGTAACAGATGCCCTGGCCATCCTGGGGTAAGCACCAGTAGGCATTGGTGCCACAGACACAGATGGTGGAGTTTGTGGTACATTGGTTAGACTCATTTCGTGGATGGGTGGTACAGTTAACCTTTCCAAGAGGGAGGATAGTTGAAGGGGAGCAGGTAATTATGTTTTTACAGTTAGCTAGTTTTCCTGGGGGGTTGGTTATGTGGACTGGGTGGGGTCTGGTTCCCAATGCAGAGCTATCATGGGTCAGGAGGGTTACATTCCATGGGACAGGTATGGGGAAGATGGTTCGACTTGAAGAAGGAGTTGGTGGAAGTTGGTGGAAATTTCGAACTTGGTTCAAAAGGGTGTTGCTGGGGTTGCTCTAAATTTGGCTTTTAGGGTCTGGGCAGCTTTACTGATATTTTTAACCAGGGTTTTCTCTGGGGGTCCCTTAGGCCCAGCCCCATTGGGTTGTATATTCCAATTCCTAGTTTTAGTACTGTTTGTGTCTTTAAAAAGTTATTTTCTGATCCAGTGGTTATGTTAAATGTGATTTTTACATGATGACAAATTTCTATGCTACACCCTGCTGGGCTAGGGATTTTCTGTAGGAGATATGGAGAAGTTGGTGGGACCCCCTTCCAGGGAGTGGTGGCACCTACCAGCAAGCTCCAAGAGTGTCAGAACCCTCTGCTCTTTTGAGGGTCTTGGCAGAAGTATTTGTCATAACTTCTATAGTTGTGGTCCCTACACCATATCCCAGGAGCAGGTGTGGGGACATGGGGTTACAAGGCAACTAGCAAGGTGTAAGTAGTGTGATCTTGGATTGCCCTACAAATGTCAAATATTATAGAGGCTGAGGTTGCACCTGCTGAGAACAGGACTGAAGCATTCAGCACAGATTGCTTGCCCCAACTTTGACTGAATTGCAGCTGCCATTGGTTTTGGGGGTGGGTATTGGCTCCTAGTGAAGGGGCAAGGAAGAAAAGGATGAGCAAGTCAAGGCACTTAAACATCCTATTATATACCCGTAAGCTACTGCAATTAATTCCAGTCTGCAGGAGCTATAGTAGCTAGTCCAACTCTGAAGAACAGGGCAAGTAGGCCATATAAGCACAGGATCCACCAGGAGCAGGGGTCCATTCAGCAGGCATTTGATGAGGTTGGTGTTCGGGGATCCTGGGTGACTTGCATTCTCAAGGGGTGGCTGGGTTTGGGTTGGGCTGTCTAACTGTCCTGTTCTTTATTGGGGTGTGCCTTCTTGACCCTGGAATGATGGATCCAAGGGACGATGCCTGCAACTTTAAGAGCAGTAGGAATTACAAGGGTCACAATATGTTAACCTGTCCAGGAAGGCTGAAGGGGTTATTTTTTCCAGTCTTTGACCCATTCTAGGTCCCTTGGCTGGTAGGGGTGCACCGGGTGCCCCAGGGGGATGAGGTTTCGGGACAAGATAGTTTTATGTATTTGGGCTAGAGTTTTCCCCAGCTGCTAGAAGATGGAATCTTGGTAGCTTCCTCCAGGAGCTTGAGATTTCCTCCTAAGGCCAGGATGATTGGGGGTGGCCATCCAAATAGAATTTCAAAGGATGAATAGCCTGTGGGTCCTAGGGGTGCACCTAACTCAAAGAAAGGTTAAGGGAAGTAAGTCTATCAAAGGGAGACCAGTTTCTTGGCAGAATTTGACTAGGTGGCTTTGAGGGTTCTATTCATGCTTTCAATGTTCCCTGAACTCTGGGGCCTATAAGAGGTATGAAGTTTCCACTTGATTCCTAACATTTTTGCCAGCTCTTGGACAATGGCAGTCACGAAGTCCAGGCCATTGTCACTTCCAATAGACAGTGGCAGCCCATATCGGGGAATAATTTCTCTAAGTAAAGCCTTAGTCACTTCTCTTGCCTTTTTGATGTGAGTGGGTAAAGCTTCAACCCAACCTGAAAAGGTGCATATCATCACTAACAGATATTTGTACCCTTGACTTGGTTTCACTTCTGTGAAGTCTACTGTGAGTTCTTTGAAAGGGGCTGTCACTGTGTGATGGATGCTGGCTGGAGCTCAGGGGCCCTGCAGAGAGTTGTTTTTGGCACAAATTTGGCACTGGCTGCTGATGGTGGCACAGAGGAAAGCTAGTTGGGCTATGTAGCAGTATCTCCCAAGCAAGGCTTCTAGTGCAGTTTTCCCTAGGTGGGTGAGTTGGTGGTATTGCTGGATGAAGGCATGAGTGTCTCCTTTGGGGATGAAAATCCAGTTATCCGGGAGAAGCCAAGTTCCTTCAGCTTCCCCCTTCTTCCTTGGCCCATTCCTGTTCTTCCCAGGTATAGCTTATTTGATTAGTTTCTTGCGCTAAGAGGGACAGCTGTGGTGTCAATCCTGGGATTTGCATACCGTGGGTTCCTTCAGCTGCTTGCCAAGCTGCTTTGTTGGCCAGGCTGTTTCCTTGAGTGACCGTATCTGTTCCTTTCTGATGTCCCCGACAGTGGATGATGGCAACTCTATCTGGTTTCCAGATTGCTTGTAATAGTTGAAGGGTTTCTTTTTTTTTTATTTTATTTCCTTTCCCCCTGCAATTAGGAGGAGGCCTCATTCTTTATAAATTGCTCCATGGATATGAGTGGTAGCAAATGCATATTTAGAGTCAGTGTAAATGTTTACTGCCTGCCCAGTGGCTAACTGCAAGGCTGGGACCAGTGCCCAGAGTTCTGCCTGTTGTGTAGACCATCCTCAGGGTAGAGATGCTGCTTCCACCACCTGTTCAGCAGTGGTGAATGCATATCCAGCAAGCTTTTCCCCATTTTTAACAAGACTGCTCCCATCTGTAAATAGTGTCTGATCCAGGGAAAGGAGTGGTTTGTCTTGGAGGTCGGGGCAACTGGTGTAAACTTCCTCGGTTACTTCAACACAATCATGTTCAGGGACCCCTTCCTCGTCTGACAAGAAAGTGGCAGGGTTTAGACTGAGCACCATTTCTATTGTTACTCTGGGGTTTTCACAGAGTAAACCTTGGTAATGTGTGAGCTGGGGGTTAGATATCCACTGGTGCCCATGCGAGTTCATTCGGGCAGTGACTGCGTATGGCACAATGACATGAATAGCCAGTCCAAGGGTTAATTTGTTGGCTTCTTTGACGAGGGTTATGGTTGCCACCAGGGCTTTCAGGCAGGGTGGCCATCCTCAACCTCAGGGTCCAGCTGCTTGGAGAGGTAAGCTATGGGCCTTTGCCAGGGGCTTACTCTTTGTGAGGACTCCCAGTGATACCTTGTTCTTTTCATGCAAGAACAGGTTGAAGTTTTGAGCTATGTCCCGTGCCCTTGTGTGATGGTGAACCCCAGGTACTTGAGCTGCTGTTTACAAATTTGGGCTTTTCTCCAAGACACTTTGTACCCAGTCTGTGTTAGAAGTTGTTGCAGAGTCTGGGTCCCTCTCCAGCAGTCCTTTTCCATCTCACTGGCAAGTAAGAGGTCATCTATATTGTAAGAGGGCACACGTGCAGTCCTCCCAGGAGTAGGTGGCCAGTTCTGCCACCAAGCCTTCCCTGAAAAGGGTAGGGGAGTTTTTGAAGCCTCGTGGGAGCTGAGTCCAGGTTAGCTGAGGTTTCTGCTGGGTTCTGGGATCTTCCCCTTCAAAGGCAAACAGAGGCTGGCTTCGGGGGGTCAGCCACAGGTAGAAGAAGGTGTCTTTCAGGTCCTAGCAAGTGAACCAGGTGGCTTCAGGTGGCAGCTGTCCTAACAAAGTGTACGGGTTGGGAACAACCTCATGGAAGATGAGAGCGGCATTGTTGATGGCTCATAAATCTTGTACTGGTCAATATCCTGTTCTGTCTGTCTTCTTTACTGGTAATAATGGGGTGTTCCATGGTGACTGGCACTCGATCAGGATTCCCTCTTTCCTCAGGCGATCTATTTGTTCGACCATGCCCAATTGTGCTTCACGGGAGATGAGATATTGCCTCTGCCAGACCGAGACTGCTCCAGGCTTCACATAGATGATGATGGGTGCATGGTTCCGTGCCATTCCCAGTGGGTTTCTTTCTGCCCAAATCTAAGGAAAAAGTTCCAGAAGTTTTTCCCAGATTCTGACTTGAATTTTCTTCTGCATGAAGTTTCCATTCCTCAATTCAGGGTACGGTGATGAGGAGAGTGAGGCTGGTCCTGATGCTTAAGCTTGCTGACCCTTCAGGTTTGAAGGAAATCTGGGCTCCCAGTTTGGTTAAGAGATCCCTAACAAATAGGGGAACTGGACATTCAGGCAGGTACAGAAATCCATGTGTCACTTCGTGGCCACCAAGCTAAGTTCTCGACTGGCAAAAGGCCGTTAGCTTGACTGCTCTCCAGTCGCACCTATGATGTTAGTGTTTTTTCTGCTAAAGGGGGTGATGGGGGTGTGACCACAGAATATTCAGTGCCTGTGTCTACCATGAAAGTTATTGACTGGACCCCAACTTGTAGTTTGACCATGGGCTCGTGGGGGCCAAGTACCAGTGAGCTGGTCACCCCTATTCGGAGTCGAGTCCCACCAGCCTGACCAAATGGTCCTGGGGCTCAGGTCGGTATTTCCCTTTGGAGATGTTCCCTCCATGTGCCTGATTCTTTTGGGGGAACTAATTTTTCCAGTGTCCACTTTCTTTGCAGTAGGCACATTGGTCTCTGGCCAGGGGCACCCTTTTGGTGCTTGTCCCCTCTTTTTGAGGTGGCACTCCTCATCTGATGGGGTCAGGATTTCCCAAGGCTGCTGCCAGTAGGGAGGCTTGATGTTTCATTCACTTCCTGGCCTCTCATTCAGTGGCTTCATCTCTATTGACACACACTTTATTGGTGACCTCAAGGAGTTGAAAGATGTTCATTCTTGTGAACCCTTCTAATTTTAGGAGCTTTCTTTTAATGTCCAATGCTGCCTGCACAACAAAGGTGGCATTCATCATCCTCTGATTTTCTGGAGCTTCTGGATCAAAAAGGGTGTAGATTCTAAAGTCCTTGTAAAGTTGTTCATAGAAATCTCTCGGAGATTCTTCAGGCTTTTGAGTGACTAAAGTCATCTTTGTCATGTTTGTGGGTCGTTTTGCCCTTTCTCGGGCCCCTCAAAGGAACACTTCTTGATATTGCTGGAATACAGCCCATTTCAGACCAGTGTTGAAGTCTCAGTTTGGTTGGGCCTCTGGCACCACCTCTTGTGCCCAATCTTCTGGGTTTAAGACACTAGCCGGGGCCTACTCCTGCAGCCACTTTCTGGCTTTTGTCAGAATCCGTTGTCTCCTCCGTATTAAGCAATGTAAGGTGGCGTTGGCAGCAGTCATCCCAAGTGGGATGATGGGTTTGGAAAATGGATTCCATGAGATCAATAAGAGCCTAGGGCTTTTCTGAGTAAGAAGGGGTGTGGTGCTTCCAGTTTAAGAGGTCTGTTAGTTGTAAAGGGCTGTTAGTACAAAACAAGCCTCTCAGGATGGATGGTCCCATCCTCGTCGATCTGGGCTGGACTCTGCATCTCACGGAGGGACATCTGTAATGCGGGTTGTGCCAACCAGAGCCTCCTCACTATTGGGGTTCTGGGGCTTTCTCCAGAGGGGGTCGATGGTCCCAGAGGGACCAAAGGTGGGGGTGTTTCTTGGAGATCCACCTGCACTCCCAGGCTAAGAAGAGGGGAAGCTAGAGCAGCCTGAGCATATGGTGGGGGTGGGGAGTTTTCTTCCAGGCATCCTTGATGAATGATTGGTTTCTGGGGCCCTATTCTTTTTGCAACTAAGACCCTGCTTTTTCCTTTTTTCCCAATGCAGAATCAAACCCAACGGGGCAGAGTCTAGACTATTTCTAATCAAGAGTCAATGTAGGGAAACTGATTGGGATGGCTGGGAGTTCCTGTGACAACCAGCCACACTGCATGGACCTTGGCTACATCTAGGGTCCCATCCGATGGCCAGTCAATGTTAAAAGTGAGCCATTCTACTTCACATAGGGTTTGGAGGGTGCCGGGGTTCATCTGGACACCATAATCTTCATAAAAGCCCTTCTTAAAATTCTTAAGCATGCAGTTTAACACAGTGGGTTTTGACTGTGATCAGCCCATACCCTGTGTTGGTGGTGCAAGGCAGAAAAAGGAAGGGGTAGCCTCTTCTAAGGCCACTCAGATGCCCACCTGTCCATGTCTCTCATGAGAACATTGGCTCATCTTAGCTAAGGCACCCAGGCAAAGTTCAGGTTGGCCATTATGCTGTATGACGTAGCCACAGAAAACAGGTTAGGGCCCACGTGGGCTCCATAGCATAGGCTGTGAAGTCACAGGCTGGAATAACAGATGCAAGCCTCTGTCATCCTCACTCATACACACAATCACTTAGAGGTTATGCAGTTTTTCCTGCAGGGTCTCCCCTATTCTGGGATCTTGATATTCGAGACTTCGGGAGGTGATCAGTGTCCCCTTCTGTCGGAGACTGGCCTGACTGAGGACTTGGCACCCGGGGCCTTACCTTTCCAGAGTCTTCTGGCACTGTTCAGTCTGTCTCCCCTCTGAGTCAGGCTGGGGTGTGGGGATGCAGCCTGTAGGGACCACCTAGAAAGAGGTCCCATTAAACAGATGGGTGGCACTTACCTCATTTGCTTGGAGATCGTCATCAGCTGCACCCATCAGCCCCAAGCCAGAGGCACAATGGGCCTGCTCAGTTGGGTTTCCCAGTCAGAGAACCAAATGTTGCATCAGACAAAACTTATATGATGAGAAACCCAAGCAGCACTTGGAGAGATGGGGAAACAAAGTTTTATTACATGTGGGCTCAGAGGAGAATCCAGTCCCCAAAATCTGAGCCCTGAGTTTTGGCTTTCATGACTTTATATAGGGACTTTATGTGGGCAAATTCCTAAGCAAGTGGGCAGGCTGGGTTTACAAAAGCAAAAAGTGTGAGTTTAGCTTATCTTCCTAAATCAGAGGGCCTTTAGGGAAGAAAGGAATCGTTTATCTATTTAAAATTGTGGATTCCAGTTGAAAGGGGCAGGCTGGAAAGTGCTTATCTTCCTAAATTGTGGATTCCAGGGAGAATGGGACAAGAAGCACTTATTTTCCTAAAGCTGTGGGTTTCTGCTGAGGAGGAGGAGTAGGGCTGCAGCACTTTCTTCATCAAAGTAAGGTAATGAGAAGGCAGAATTTGTGTTGAAATGTAGTAACCATAATGTATGTGGTTATGAATAGTTATCAGAAGTTTGTAGAATCATTACTCAAACTGAAATATTCAAAAGGTTAATTACAGGAAGTCATTATTAAACAGAAACTGAATTGGTGAAAATAACAAAAAGTAACTTCATAACAGGAAAACCTGTCAGAAATCACTTCAATCTGCATATTAAAGTGGTAATAGGGAGAAGATAAATTTGATTCCATTGGGAATCTTAGATTTTCATAAAATAATGGAGGAAGGTAGTTTTCTTCTGTACTGACAAAATAAAACACCTGTTAATGTAATCAGGGTAAAGGTGTAAAAGTGAAAAATAAAGTAATGAAATTGTTAAGTTCATTTACTATGTTATAAGTTAAATGGAAATTGTTTAAGAGTATAATAAAATTAAAAGGAATTCTTTAACCCTTTGTTAATTAAAGTTGTATGAGTAAAATATTCATATGACTACTTAAAGATTGTATAAGATTCCTTTACATTTAACAATGTTTCAGCATAATATTAAATAAAAATATATAATGTTGTTAGTCACAATTGTAATTACTCTAAAAATGGTATGTGTCACACAAAAAAACCTCTTTGCCTGAAAATCAAAAGGTGAATGCTTTGGCTTGTATTCATCTGATTTTCCCCATCTCCACTAAAATTAAAGTAACACCACTGTTGTATGCAGCAGTCCCAAATATTGCTAGTTTGTTGAAAGAAATTAATATCCAGTTATTTCACTATCACTGTGTTTTAGAACTTGCTAAGGCTTTTTTTAGTATCTATTTAGGCAAGTCAAGCCAGTCTGCATTCACCTTCATGTGAGAAGGCCAACAGTGGATTTTGCAGTGCTTCCCCAAGGCTGTGAGCATAGCCCAACCATCTGTCCTGGCCTGGTGGCAAAAAATATGCCTGTGTGTATGAAACCTGTGGCTGTAACCTCATTGATGACATTATGTTAACCAGTAATTCTTTTTTCAGAATTAAAAGATGCATCAGAGACAATGCTAAGAGCCTTAAGAGCCTGGGATGGGCAAACTATTGGGACAAGCTACAAAGTCTTGGCTGTCTATCAAATTCTTAAATGTTGTTTAGTTGAGTCAAACAAAAACTATACCTTCTACTGTAATTGATAAAGTACAATGTTTTCTCATATTAATAAGAGTTTATAATATTTTTGGGACACTGGAGACCATTCATTCCTAATTTAGCTCAAATATTAAAACCATTATATGTGTTAATCAGGTAAAGTCATTCATGGGAATAGGAGGACCTCCAGCAGCCTGCTTTAAAAAAATAATAGAAGGCATTGGCACAAGTTTAAGCAGTAAGAGGGTTGGTGGATCTTAACTTACCTTGTGAATTGGATGTGACCAGTACTGATATTAGCTTTTGGTGGGGGTTGTGGCAGAGGCAACATTCTAAACAAATATCCCTTGGGCTTTAATCACAATTGTGGAAAGGGGCCAAACTACAATATAGGCCCTTAAAGAAGCAACTGTATGCAGCATATCATGCCCTGTTGCAAGTGAAGGGATTAACCCAATAGTGTCCCACCACTCTGAAGACTGCCATGCCTATCCAGAGGTGGATTGCAGATACTAAAAATGAGACAGGAACAATGGACTGTTGTGGGTTGCCCTCTGTGGGGGAGAAATCTGTGGAAGGACATCTACCATGCCTGTCAGCAGTGACAGGTAACTGTCATGTCCCTGCCCACTCTTCTAACACCACTTTTGGTACTGTTGAGGCAGATACCCTCACAAAGATCCAGAGCCATACCACGGAGACCTGAGAAGCAGCAGAGTGGCTCCACAGGCAAATGGACATCATGATTGCTGAACCCTGTGACAACACTTTCAGCTGCCTGTTACTTGCCAACAGCTCATAGACATCATCCACTAGTGTCCTACTTGCTCACTCCAATGAATGCAACATCAGTCCTGCCCCCTGCTTTCTGGAGGGGCAAGGTATGCTTTTAGTGCTGCAGACACTGTGACAGGACTCATGTAACCAGATCCTTACAACAATGGACTAAGTTTAAATTCAGCGCTGTGGCCTATGGCTGGAGATCCAGTTAAGATACTAACAGCAGGATCAATGCAAGCATTGAGATTGTGAGTTAAAGTGTCAGCCACCCCACAGTCCAAAAATGTGAAGTAATAATAATGTGTTTTTGCCTATGCCTCAAATTATACAAACTGGGGGGAAATTAGGTCATTTTGATCATAGTACTGGTCTATGAAGCCTTACTGGCTGAGAATCTTAAGTCCATGGAAAATAAAAGTCATTCAAAACTGTTAAAATATCACCCAAGCCCTGCAGCATATAGCATCTCTGATTACAGATATTAGAACTTTAGCCCATGATCCCATTTGTTTTCCTCTTTAAGCTGGACCTGGAAGAAGGCATTAATAGGTGTTGCTATTGCATTGTGCTGTATTATATTAAGTTGATGCTTGATCACTTGGTGTTACTCATTCTGCTTACAATCTATTACTAATATTGCTGGTGTTAGGATAAGATTTGTCCAAAATGGATATGTAGAATAATTAAACATGTAGGCACCTGTTGAGAGCACGGTGTCTTCTGATGATTGATCTTAAATATGAGGGGCACCTGTTGTGAATACAGTGCCTTCTAAGAACTCGTGGATACCTGTTGTGAGTACGGTGCCTTACCAGTCAGGGTTGTTTTTCTTGTCTTCTTTCCTTACGGCACTGGGAAAACGTGACTGTTTTTTTTTTTCTTTTGTATATATAAATTCCCAATTCTTGGGACTGAATGATGAACTATAAGAAAATTATTATTAAGAATTGTGGTGATTCTAGCAATGCAAGAAATTATAACAATGAGGTGGAGCCAG
>JAKSZT010054527.1:1888496-1944922 GCA_026826555.1 Tolypeutes matacus
AGGCACTGTCCCTACACTCAGAGGACTATTGCTGCTCCCTTGGAGATTGTGGCAGAGCTCTCCAGGCTAGGAATTCAGATTCCCTCATTTATTGAGTGATTGTCCACCCATTATTTTCTGTTTTCTTCCTACTCCTGGTTGAATATGTCTTTCTTTAAAAATAGGCAAGTGATTTGAATAGACACTGCTCAAAAGAAGAAATATAAATGGCTAAAAAGCACATGAAAAATGCTCAACAGCACTAGTTATTAGGAACACACAAATCAAAACTACCATGATATATCATCTTACACCCATTAGACTGGTGTGGCTTTTAAAAAAACAGAGGGATACAAGTGTTGGAAAGGATGTGGAGGAAGAGGAACACTTATACATTGTTAATGGGAATGTAGAATGGTGCATCCATTGTGGAGGACAGTTTAGTGGTTCCTCAGAAAGCTAATCATAAAACTGCCATATGATCCAGCAATCTCACTGCTGGGTATATATCCAGAAGAATTAAAAGTAGGGACAAGAACAGATATATGCACACCATTATTCATAGGGACATTATTCATCATTGCCAGAAGTTGGAAGCAAACCAAATGTCTATCAACAGAGGAATGGATAAGCAAATTGTGGTATATACATACAATGGAATATTATTCAACTCTAAGAATGAATGCATTATTAACACATGGTATAACATGGATGAATCTTAAAGACCTAATGTTGAGTGAAGTGGGCCAGGCACTGAAGGACAAATACTACATGACCTCATGGATATGAATTAAACAAACTGAGCAGACTCACAGAGCTAGAGTCTGGAAGATAAGTTTACAGGAGACAAGGGATAGAGGGTTGTGAGCCAGTGCCATATGGGCAAAATTTATTATAAGATGGAAGGGTGTAGTTTTGCAGTGGATGGGTGAGACAGTGATACAGTGATCCTATTGGGTTTGGCAGTGCTGGTCTGTGAGGGGTGTGGGTGGGGTTTTGGGTTGGACTATCCATGGAACTCAGGGGAGGGTCGGAAGAAGGAACAGGTGTATTCTGGGGATTTGCAGGTCTGGGGTTAAAACAAAAAGGTTGGGAAAGTTCTTTTGGCAAATATAACAGGGGAGGATTACTGATGTAGGGTGTTGGAAGTGGGACTGTGCATACAGGACAAGGTGCACCTGGGTCAGTCTTCTATGAAATATGTAAGTGTGCATCTTGTCATAGTGTGTTATGTCAGTGGATGGAGACCAATGCGATATACAAGAAAAAATTAAACTCCCGTACTGAGGATGTGTGTCATGTTCTCAAATAAAGGGGCAAGAATTTCCCACAAACATAGGCAGTGCCTAATAAAGAAAACAGATCAATATGTCAAGCCATCAATATTATTGCAAGTAACTATAAATCATCTTTTTTGAAAAGTGAAACTTAGTGGTTACCAAAGGTTCTGAGGGGAAGAGGAGGGAAGAACAGAATAGATTAACATAGGGCATTTTGGGGGCATTAGAATTGTTCTGCATGATCTCGCAATAATGGATACAGGTCACTTTAAATTTCATTAAAATTTATAAAAGTGTATGATCCAAATGTAAATCATAATGTAAACCATTGAACATTGTCAGTAGCAATGCTTCAATACTTGCATATCAATTGTAACAAATGTACCATCCATATGTAAAATGTTATTAAAAAGAGAGAGGGGAAGAGGGGGAAAACAGTGGGTATATGGGACTCCTTTATATTCTCTACCTGATTTTTCTGTAACTTAAAGCTTCTTTGAAGATAAAATGAAAATAAAAATTAGACACTGGTGGAATATATGGAAAAAATTCTCTGTGCATACTATAAACAGATTTTACAGTGATGAAAGACATATTGTCTATTTTTATTATTTAATTTTTAAAATTTAAATATTTTTGTATTTTATGTGTTATTTTAAAAGATTTCATTATTATTTCATTTTCTTATTATTTTTATTTGGTTATTTCCTTGGCTTCATACTTGGGGAGGTTTTGAATCACAGAAGGGTCTGAAATGTGGCAGAGGCAGAACATTGGTGTGGATTGTTGGTGATGGGAGATGCATGGGAAGGGGTTCATCTGGGGCATGACTCTAAGGCATATGAATGTGTTCAACTGTCCATGGGACATTGTCACAGTGGGTGGAGATCCACACAATAATTGAAAGAATTTAGAAGTCCCATCTTGGGAGTTCTGATACATTCTCTAATGGGACAGCAAGAATTCCTTGAGTAAAAGGTTGGTGCCTAGTGAAGGAGGATGGACTATTGTGCCAGGCCCTAGATATTGATGATTGTACATATGAACCTTTTCTTTTGAGATTGAAACTTAGTCTAGTATTATATGTTGTCTAAGGGTTACCTCCTTAGGGCTTCCTTGTTGCTCAAATGTAGCCTCACTCTAAGCCAAACTCAGCATATAAATGCACTACATTCCCCATGGTGTGGGACATTACTCCCAGGGATGAGCCTCCCTGGCACCAAGGGATTATTACCAAGCAGCAACTAGCAATGCACCTGGAAAAAGACCTTGACAATAAGGCAGAAATGGTGAATACAAATGAGTTCTTATAGCTAAGAGATTCCAAAGTGAGATGGGAGCTCATTCCAGAGGTTACACTTATGTTCATCTCAGCAGGTCTCATTGACAGCTACAGTAAATATTGCCTCAATTTGAAAGGCTCCTGAGTGCTCTAGAGACATCCAGACACTATAGGAAGAGCAAAGAGCTCAGGAGTTTAGCACTCTGCCAATTTGCTTTACATTGGAATGTATGCTCCATAGTGTGACAGAGTTGGACTCATTTGTGGCTTCCCTACACATGGCTTTTCTGCCCCTTCTATTTGAACCTATATTTAGTACTATATTTGATAGGTGTATGTCCAAGAGACTTAAATTTTCATCTATCCATGTGCAAGTAGGGCCCTAAATCTCAGCAGAGTTGCAAAGCCTACTTTCTAGCTCATTGGACTCACCCAAGACAACTAATAGGTGAAAATGACAATGCCCATCCCAAGGAACAGACAGGAGTCTGCAACTGCAAGAAAGAGAGTTCCATTCATCTACCCCATGGGATCTAAGCCCTCTCTCAATTAGAGGCAGAATGGAATCACCACCCCCAAATCCTCAAGATTGGGGAATGAACAATTGACTAAAATAGACTTACTATTATTCTGTTATAGACATTGTTATTCTAGGAATGGAAGAATTTTATCATTGAAGTGGAGGCAGTGGCCACTGGAGTTTCTCATAGGAGGGAGAGGGAAAAATAGGTGTAATATGGGGGCATTTTCAGGACATTGGAATTGTCCTTCATGACATTGCAATGATGGATACAGGCCATTTTATATTTTGTCATAACTACAAAATTGCATGGGCCAATGTAAATTATTATGTAAAGTATAATCCATGGTTAGTGGCAATGCTTTAAGGTATATTCATCAATTGTAACAAATGTACCACAGTAATGAAGGATGTTGTTAATGTGGGAAATTGTGAGAGAGGGAGGGAGTAGGGCATATGGGAATCCCCTATATTTTTTATGTAACATTAATGTAATCTAAATTTTCTTTTAAAATAAATAAATTAATTTTAAAAAGATTTGTGGTTATGAGATGCTATGTCAGGGGTTCTTAACCTTTTTTTCCCCCATGCACCCCCTTGCCAGTCAGGTGAGAACAACAGACCCCTTACTAAGTCCATACTATACTGTGTATTATTTACTAAACATATCACACTTGCACCAACACATCCTCACAAGAATAATGTTTTATTGAATTTCAAGTCAAGCTCATGGACCCCTTGTTAGGAATCAATGCTCTATGTTTTCATTCTGGGTTTTATTGCTCACAGTAGGAGGGAAGTTTCTATACTCTTAAAGACCTATATGAAATGGGGGAGGAGTTGTGTATATGTGGAAATATTTCTTTATGATTGATGAATATCTCTGTATCTTTGAAACTATACTCCAGAAGCACACTTACTAAAATATGTCTTTTCCCAATGTAATCCATACATGACTTGTACAGAAATGTTGTCCCCCTCAAATTAAGATAATCTTCCATATATTTAGGATTCTGTAGGTGGAAAAAAAAACACAATACTCTGGTTATTAGAGTATCTGTGTACTAAACAATATAAAGTATAAAAGAAAGCTTTCTGTAGGAGTTTGTTTAATGAATGCAAAAAAAAACAAGCTCCATAAAACAGTCCTTGAAATCACAGGTATAAATTAACATTATTGAACTGGCCTTCAATACATATTAACTTTATATTTTTCATATTCATCTTATATGCATAAGTTTTTGGCTGATCATAATTGCCCTAAATCCTAATATATTCTCTATAAAGTAAATATTTCCCCAAATTATAACTCAGATATATGTCTAACTCAAAGTGTCAGTGAAATTCTTGTAAATGTTTATCAATCCTACCCACCAAATTAACCCCTGACTTGTTTGCTGATTTCTGTGGTGTATATATTCCCAGCATGAATGATTTAAAGCTACTGATGTGAAGTTGCTGAGGGGAGATTTTATAAAGTATAAAGTGGACTCAATTGATTCAGTAGATGACTTCAGCAATAGGTTGTAATCTTATGCTATTCTATTTTGGGGTGTTTACTTTGTAGAAGAGAACCCCACAAAAGAATCCTATTTAAAAATAATAAATTTGCTAAGAGTGCCTGTTCAAATTACAGTGAGAGGCATTGTTAGGTGATATTGTTGAGGTATCTCTTGGTTACTCTTTAATCATATCATGTTGATCAACTTCTTTTCAGCCCATAAGGAACAATGCCCCCCTATAATATGACATGTAAGGACTAACTCATGTGCTAGGAAAGTTTTATAAATTTATGTCCCCATAAACCTGAATTTCTAGGCATATTTTACAAATCTTTCCTTAGTGTTTGAGCTAATTGCTTTTTTGTAATAAAAAATTATTTTTAGAGAAATTTTAGATTTATAGAAAAATTACACTAAAATTATAAGGAATTCCCATATAACCATCTCACACACCCATACACATAGTTTTCCCTATTATTAACATATTGCATTACTGTGTTATTGTTACAATTGATGAACCAATATTGAAGCATCGTGACCAATCAGTCTATAGTTTACATTACGGTTTTCACTTTGCCCTGTACTGTTTTATAGGCTATGACAAATGTATAATGTCATGTGTACATCATTGCCATATCATAATGAACCATTCATTGACCTAAAAATGCCCTGGGTTCTACCAATTCAGCCCTTCCTTTCCCTTCTGAATCCCTGGCAACCACTACCTTTATATCAATATTAGAAGTTATTTCATTAACCCCAAATCATAACTACAATAAGAGTAAATGATGGAGAGTTCAAAATATTCACAGATAAACAGAAATTAAGAGAGTATGTCAATAAGAAACCTGCATTTCAAGAAATACTAAAGAAGTTCTACAAGTTGAAAGGAACAAACAAGGGAGAGAGAGTTGGAGGAGAGTTTAAAAACATCTAAAAAGACAAAAACAGAAACAAAACAACATATGACATACATTAACGAAAGAAAAAATGGCTGAAGTAAGAAATTCATTGCGAGTAATAACACTGAATGTTAATGGATTAAATTCACCAATCAAGAGACACAGATTGGCAGAATAGATAAGGAAATATGATCCATCTATATGCTGTCTACAAGAAACCAACCTTCGACCCAGGGACTCAAGGAGGCTGAAATTGAATGGCTGGAAAACAATTTTGCAAGCTAACAATAGCGAAAAACAAGGCAGGAGTAGTTATTCTAATATCAGACAAAATAGATTCTAAATACAAAACTATTGTAAGAGACAAAGATGGACACTATATATTAGTAAAAGGGGTAATCTTTCAAGAAGAGAGAACAAACATAAACATTTATGCACCTACTCAGGGCACCTCAAAATACATGAGGCAAACTCTGGAAAAACTAAGTGGAGAAATAAATGCCTCTACAATTATAGCGGGGGAGTTTAATACACCATTATCTCATTAGACAGAACATCTAGACAGAGAATCAATAAAGAAACAAAGGCTCTCAACAATACATTAGAGGACCTGGACTTAATAGACATATACAGAACACTACACCCAAATACAGCAGGATTTACATTCTTCTCGAGTGCACATGGATCATATTCCAAGATAGACCACATGCTAAGTCACAGAATAACTCTCAATGAATTCAGAAAGATTGAGATTCTACAAAGTAATTTCTCTGAGCACAACGGAATGAAATTGGAAATCACTAAGGGCCAGAGAAACAGGTTAGGCACACGGATATGGAAGTTAAACAACACACTCTTAGACAAACAGTGGGTCAAGGAGGAAATCTGAAAAGAAATCAGTAACTACCTTGAAACTAATGAAAACGACAACACAACATATCAAAACCTATGGGATGCAGTGAAAGCAGTCTTGAGAGGGAAGTTCATAGCCATAAATACATATATTAAAAAAGAAGAAAGAGCAAAAGTTGAAGACCTGACTGCACACTTGGAGGAATTGGAAAAACAACAACAAACTAAACCAAAAGGAAGTAGAAAGAAGGAAATAACAAAGATTAGAGCAGAACTAAATGAAATAGAGAATAAGAAAGCACTAGAAACAATAAACAAAACCAAAATCTGGTTCTTCAAGAATATCAATAAAATTGACAAACCCTTAGCCAGACTAACAAAGAAAAAGAGAGAACAGATGCAAATACACAAAATATGGAATGAGCAAGGGATTTCACTACTGACCGCACATAAGAGGATATTTTGAAAAATTATATGCCAACAAGAATGATAATTTAGAGGAAATGGACAATTTCTAGAAACTCACAAACAGCCTACACTGATGAAAGAAGAAATAGATGAACTCAACAGACCAATTACAAGTAAAGAGATTGATTTGGTCATCAAAAACCTCCCCACTAAGAATAGCCCAGGACCAGATGGCTTCACAGCTGAATTCTACCAAACATTCCGGAAGAGCTAACACCAATTCTGCTTAAGCTCTTCCAAAAAAATAGAAGTAGAAGGAATATTGCCTAACTTATTCTATGATGCCAACATTACCCTAATACCAAAAACAAAGATACCACAAGAAGGGAAAATTACAGACCAATTTCTCTAATGAACCTAGATGCTAAAATCCTCAACAAAATACTTGCTAATCGCATTCAACAACATAACAAAAAGGATTATACACCATGACCAAGTGGGTTTCATCCCGGGAATGCAAGGATGGTTCAATATAAGAAAATCAATCAATGTAATACACCACATAAACATATTGAAAGAAAAAAATCACATGATCATCTCTATAGATGCAGAAAAAGCATTCAACAAAATACATCACTCTTTCCCGATAAATCACTAATTCTTTCTTCATGCAATTCAAATCTGCTCTTATATGCCTCTAAATAATTTTTAATAGCATCCATCATGTATTTCATTCATCATCATGTATTCATAAGGTCTGTTACTTTTCTTTGCAGGCTTTCAAATCTTTCTTTATGCTCACCTCGTGTTTTCTTAATATCTTTTATCTCTTTAGTCATATTTTCTTTCAGGTCTTTGAATTGATTTAAGAGAGTTATGTGATTATCATTGATTAATTGTCTTAAATCTTATATCTCTTCAGGATCTTTGTTTTGTTCCTTTGGCTGGGACATCTCTTCCTGTTTCCTAGTATGGTTTGTAATTTTTGCTGATGTCCAAGCATCAGAATATGTTTTTTAATTTACTCTCATGGCCAATTTCTCTCTCGGCCTTTTTTTTTTTTTTCTTTCACAGCTATTCTTTGATATTTGGTTCAACTTATTCTAAGTCATAAAATTGCCCAACTCTAGCGATCAAAATTAGGTCAAGTACTCACTCCCACGTGTTAGGGTGCAGATACCCCAAATCAGTTTTTGTCTAGACAAATTCCAAATGAGCCAGAATATGTCACTCATCAGCACACTTTTCCATGGAAATGTTTTAATCTCCAGTTTCCTGCGTTTTGGTCTGGCCAGAGCTGATTCAATGTGGTTTCTGGTGGACAAACTCATTGAATAAGAACCCCCACACTTTCCCTCCCTTTTCCCTTGTAACAGCTTACAGGAAGGAAGATTTCTGCTCCCCTCTCAGTCAGCTACAGTGAGCCATGTGTTTTACCCCAGCCTAATATCTTGTGGGTGGGGTAGGGTACACTTCCTGTTGCCAAGGGTGTTTGGTAAGTCACATCTATTTTTCAGGTACATCATCTCTCTGCCCTTCACGCTCCTGGGATTTGTGTAGCATTGTCATTGTTTGCTGACCCCAAAAGAAGGTCCATTAGACAGCTTTTGGCTCTTTCTCCATTGTTTTTGCTACAGAGTTGAGCCATGCCTGCCTACTCCAATGACACCTTCCCAGAACTCCTCTCCATTATTTTTTAAATGCCAGCTTTGCTGGATACATAATTCTTGCCTGGAAGTTTTTTTTTTTCCTCCTTTTTGCCCCTTAATTATTTCATACCACTACCTTCTTGCTTCCATAGTTCAGATGAGAAATAAGCATTTAATCGAGATTCCATTGTATGTGCTTGATCTCTTTTCTCTTGCTGCTTTCAGTATTCTGGTCTTGTGCATTTGACAATTTAATAAATATATGTCATGGGGTAGACCTGTTAGGATTTGTACTGTTTGTAATGCACTGCACTTCCTGGATATCTACATTCCTGTCCTTCAAAAGAGTTGGAAAAATTCTACCCATTATTTCCTCCAAAATTACTTCTGCTCCTTTTCCATTCTTTTTTTCATCTGGGATGCCTATAATGCATATGTTTGTGCATTTTACATTGTCTTTCAACTCCCTGTGTCCCTGCTGATTTTTTTCTATCATTTTTACCTATCTCTTCTACTATCTGTGTGATTTGCGATGTAATATCTTCAACATCAGTAATTCTTTCATCTCTCAGTTCAAATCTGTTATTATGTGCTTCCAGTATGTGTTTAATTTCTTGCATTGTGCCATTCATCACCATCATATCTATCTTTTTATGTATACTTATGATTTCTTCTGTATGTTCCTGCAGTGTCTTCTCAATACCTTTTATCTCTTCTTTCAGTTCATTAAGTTTATTCATGATACTTGTTTGGACATCCTTGATTAGTTGTTCCACATTCTCCATCTGTTCCTGTTTTTTTAATTCATTCACTAGATTCGGTCATGTTTTCCTGCTTCTTAGTATGGCTTGTAATATTTTGCTGGTGTCTAGACATCTATTTATCTTGATGGGCTTATTCAGTTGGTTAGCTTCTCTTTCTACTCTAGGTTTTTAATTTGTTTTGTTTTGTGTTAGGGATCCTCTTTGGCACTTGATTCATTAGTCAGACAAAGGGGTGCTGAAGTAAAGTATCAGAAATCTGTTGGCTTTTATAAAGGGTATTTATTTTGGTTAAAAGCTTACAGTTACAAAGTTCAAAAGAGTCCAGTTCAATGCTGCTTTCTCACCAAAGTCTGTTGCCATGTGTTGAATCAAGATGGAGGACAATCTCTGCATGGTCTTTCAGGCCTTCTCAGCTACTTAGCTGCTTTGTTCTCTTTGGCTGCAAACTGTCAGGCAAATGGCTCATCTCTCTTCCCAGGGCTTTGGTGTTCTCCATTCTGTCACATGACAGGACTGAAATGACTAAGTTTTCTCCCATTCCACGTGTCTTCTGGTGTAAGTATCCATTTATATCAGCCCAGGAAGGGGGTGGGGATTCAACTCTTAGTCATACATTACTAATGTGGTCTAATAAAAGCCCTAATATTAATAGGCAATTTAATCAAGACATGTCAGCTGAATCTAATACATCCAAAGGGTATCACACCCAGAGGAATAGATAAGTTTACAAACATAATCTCTCATTTGGGGATTCATAAATAATCTCAAACTGCCCCACTTGGTTCCACTTTTTCTATACCCTTGTATTTGTACATGTTCTGCCCCAAAATATTAAAACCCTAGAAAAGGAAAGGAAGGGGGGAAAAGAATTAAATTATTTGAAAAAGAAAAAGTTTGAAAGGAAACAAAGAATTGGAAAGAAAAGAAAAAATTAAAGAATATGAATGAAAAATCATGAAAATAAAAATGATTAAGAATGAAAACTTTGAAATAAAAAAGAAAGAAACAGGAAAAAAGAGAACACAATAAAAGACCAGAAAAATGAAGAAAGAAAAGAAAGAAATTAAGAAGAAAAGGGAGAAGAAGGAGAAAAGCAACAACTACATAAAAAAAAAACAAAAAACAAAAAGCAGCCTTCTCTCTCGGGCCATTAACAAACATATTAGGTTGCCAATGCTTACCAATCAATCTCCTTGCCTCCTGCGCTCCCCAGGTAAGTTACTTGGGTGTGGAGAAGAGAATAAGGAATAAAAAATAGTAAAAAAAAAAATAACAAATCAAATAACTTGAAAAAATGTCAGTCTAAGCTTCCTGTCCTGAGGCTGCCTGTCTTTCAACACCTTGTCCTTGCAGCTCCTGGGGTATCTCTCCCCACCCTTTTTAACACTCAAGCCAGTTAGGAGGTACTGGGGTTTGAACCCAGAACCTTGTATATGTGAATCAGAAGGTTATCCACTGGGCCAGTTAAGTTAGGATTCTGAAGGCTGCTTTTCATCTGCCTTTACCTGTCTTCTTTTACTTTAGGTTAGTTAGGCTTTTATTGTTTTAAATTTATAGAAGTATATCATTCATACATTAATGGACATAAACAGTAAGTGTATAGTAGAAGTTGTGAATTTACAAAACAAACATGCATAACATCTTACAGGGGACCCATACATCACCCCCCCAACACCTTGTATCGTTGTGAAATATTTGTAACAAACTATGAAAAAATATCAAATATTATTACTAACTTTAGCTTATATCTTGCATTTGGTATGTTTTCCCTAAAAAACACCCTATTATTATTATTTAATTTATTTTTGTTACAGAAGTTGTGAACTTACAAAACAATCATGCACATGTGTAGAATTTTCATATAACACCCTTTCACCAGCACAACACACCGTGGTGGAATATTTGTTACAGATTATGAGATAATATAATCAGACGATTACCACCAACCATGGTCCACAGAATACATTTGGCACACTTTTTCTATACTCCCCCATTAACAACACACTACATCTTTGGCATTGATGCAAGAATGTTACAGAATTGCTGTTAACCACAGTCCATAAGTCACAGCAACTGTATTTCCCTATGCTTCTCCACATTCCCACCACCCTGTAATAGTGACATACATCCACTTTACCTCAAAGGATGCTTTGCATCTGTACAACCAACCACAATTGTTATACACCCCTGGGTTCACTGTGTTATTCAGTTCCTAGATTATTCTCTGGCTTTCTTTCAAATGACATTTACATATCTAGACTACCCTTTTCAGCCACAATGCATTTATAAACTAGCTACTACTCACTATAATGTGCTATCATCAAGTCTATTCATTTACAAACTTTTACAGTCAAGTTAATTAAAAGTTCTACATACATTAAGCATCAGTAGCCCTTCTCAGACTTCCTTTTATCTCCGAATAACCTGTAGTCTAAGTTTTAACTCCATGAATTTATTCTTTTTAAAAAAAATTTTTATTGTGGGTAAAAATCAATTTTCACAATACAAACCAATATTTGTAAAATGATATATAAATATATATGCATATATGTGCATATATATTTATGCACATATATATTTATATATATTTATATTATATATATATTTCAGTTTTTTTATCCTGTTCTTACTTGGCTGCTGAACAGTGATCCCCTGGCCTCTTAAGAGTTGTTTTAGGCAGATTCTGCCTGGGCACTAGCTGCTCCTGGAGGAGGAATGAGTACTGGAGCTTCCTATTCTGCCATCTTCCCCCAAATAATCTTTCATTTTTTTAAATGTAAGTACTTAGAACTATCAATTTCCCTCCCAGCACTACAGTTGCTATATCTGGTAAGCTTTGTAAACTGTATTTTAATCTTCATTTGCCTTGAGATATTTCCTATTTTACTTTGTGATTTATTATTTTACCCACAGGTTGTTTAAGAGTGTTTTTAAATTTTAACTTATTTGTGAATTTTTCAGTTCTCCGTTTGTTATTGATTTCTAGCTTTTTTCCATTATGTTTGGAAAAAATACTTCATATGGTTTCAATATTTTTAAATTTATTCAGACTTGCTTTGCAACCTAGCAAAATGGTCTATCCTGGATAATGATCCATGTGGATTGCAGAAGAATGTGTATTCTGCTGTTGTTGTTTGAAGTGTGCTACATATGTCTCTTAGGTCTCATTGGTTTATACTATCATTCAATTCTTCTTTTTCCTTATTGATCTTTTCTCTAGTTGTTCTATTCATTATTGAAAATGGGTTACTAAAGCCTTCAACTATTAGTGCAGTACTATCTATATTCCCCCTCAATTTTCTATTCCAAGTGTGTATTGTTTCTTGTGAAAATTTTCTTCATATATTTTGGAACTTTCTTATTAGATTTTCATATCTTTATAGTTGTTATATCTTCTTGATGGATTAACTCTATGATTGTGAAATTTCATTTGTCAATTTGGCTAGGTTATAGGGTCCAGTTGTTTGACCCAAAAAGCAATGGCTTGACTGCTACTGCCTATGTTTTGAATCTAAATCATTACTAATTTGATTGTATCAATGATTGAATTTATATTCAACAAATAAAAGTGCATTCAGAAAATGAGAGAAATCACCTAATACAATCTATTCAGAGCATTAATGGGAGAACTGATGATTTCAACAGTGAGAAAGAATTTCTATCTCTACTCCAGACAGACACCTTTTAGCTGGGAATTAATCATGACCTTCATTGGAGTTCTCAAATTGTGACTTCTTGTGGGGAATTCAATGTTAACTTTATTAAGTTTCCAATTTGTGGCTTGCTCTGTGGAATTCAGATTTGCAAATCCCCAGAGTTACATAAAACTTTTTGCATAATGAATCTCTCTCTTTCTCTCTCTCTCTCTTTCTCCTGTCAGTTCTGTAAGTTCTGTTTCTCTATAGAATCCTAATTAATGCAAATGCTTTATCAAAATATAATGTTCTCCTGTGCATCTTGTTGCAATATTGGGCCTAAAGTCTGTATTTTGTGATATTAGTAGAGCTGTGCCAGCTCTTCCATGCCTGTTGCATGGAAAACCTTTTTCCATTTGTTCACTTTCAACCTATTTGTGAGTTTGGTTCTAAAATGATTCTTGCAGTGATGGATACAGTCCATATTATATCTTCTCATAATTTACAAAAATGTGTGGGAAAGTGTTAAAACTATAATGTAAATTATAATCCACACTTACTGGCAATGCTCCAATATGTGTTCACCAATTGTAACAAATGTGCCACACTAATGAAGGATGTTGTTAATGTGGGAAAGTGTGGGAGGGGTAGGGAGAGGGGCATATGGGAATCCCCTACACATTTTATGTAATATTTATGTAATCTAAGAATCTTTTTAAAAAATAATAAATAAGTGATTCTCTTAGAGACAGCATATAGATAGATCATGGTTTTTTAATTAATTCTGCCAATTTCTGCATATTATTTGGAGAGTTTAATCAAATTATATTTAATTACATTTGAAGTAATTACAGACAAGGAGGAAATGCTGTCATTTTTCTATTTGTTTTCAATGTTTATTATATATTTTTATTCCTCAATTTCTCCATTATCATTTTATTTTTTTGTTTAGCTGATTATTTTTAGTGTATCATTTCAATTCCATTCTTTTTTTTTTTTTCAATTCCATTCTTATCAAGTTTTCTGAATATTTTTAAACTTCTTTTCCATGGTGGTTATCATTTTTAAATATACTTTTTATTTTTAAAAATATACTTAGATTACATAAATGTTACATAAAAATTGTAGAAGATTCCCATATATCCTGCTCCTTAACCCTCCCACATTTTCCAACATTAACAATATCCTTCATTAGTGTGGTATATTTGCTCCAATTGATGAACACATTTTGGAGCATTGCCATTAAGAGTGGAATTTAGTTTGCATTATTGTTTACACTCTCTCCTGCACAATTTTTTACATTGTGACAATATATATACTGACCTTAATGTGTCATTGCAATGTCATTCAGACAGTAACCAAGAACTGAAATGTCCCCTAATTTACACCTGATTTTGCCTTTCCCTCCCCTCAGAACCTCCAGTGGCCACTGCTTCCACATAAGTGATAAAAGTTCTTCCATTGCTAGAATCACAATAAGTCCAGAGTAGAATGCCAGTAAATCTCATTTAGTCCATCATTTGTTCCCCAATCCTGAGGATTCTGGGATGGTGATGCTGGCACTACCTTTAATTGAAAGTGAGCTTAGATCTCATGGGGCAGATGGATGGGACTATCTTGCTTGCAGTTGTAGACTTTCTCTGTTCCTTGGGATGGTCATTGTCCATCATCATCTCCTTGTTAGTAGTCCTGGGTGAGTCCGATATACTGGCGAGTAGGTGGTGCAACTCCACTGAGATTCAGGTCCCAGCTGGCACATGGAAATCCCAAAGATTTAAGTGTCTTGGACATATACCTATCAACTCTGACTAATTATAGTTTCAAATAGAAGGGATGGAAAAACCATGTGTAGGAAAACCACAACTGAGTCCAACTCTGTCACACTGGGGAGCAAAAATTTCCAAGTAGTGCCCATTGGCAGGGCACCAAACTCCTCAGCTCTCTGCACTACTTATAGTGTCTGGATGTCTCCAGGACCCTCATAAGCTCTGCTACATGAAGCAATATTTACTTAGGCAGTTAATGAAATCCTTAGTTTCAGTTTATGCTGAAACGTGCATAAGGGTAACTTCTGGAATGGCCTCCTGACTCACTTTGAAGTTTTTTAGCCATATAAACTCATATGTCTTTGCTTTTCCCCATTTTGGTTGAGGTCTTTTTCCAGTTGCATTATTAGTTGGTGCTTGCTAATAATCCCTCGGTGCCAGGGAGTCTTATCCCCAGGAGTCATACCACAGGCTGGGGGGAAAGTAATGCATTTATATGTGGAATTTGGCTTAGAGAGAGGCCAGATTTGAGCAACAAGGGCACTCTCAGGAAGTAACTCCTAGGCGCCCTATACTACTAGACTAAGTTTCAATTTCAAAGGAAAAGGTTTGCAAATACAGTCATCAGTATCAAGTTCCCATCAATGGTCCATCCAACTTCACTTGTATTCAGGGCAATCTTGCTGTCCCATTAGAGGATGTGGCAGAGTTCCCCAGGATGGGAATTTGATATTCTTTGTTGTGTGAATCTCCACCCACTGTGACAATGCCCTATGAACACTTGAACACATTTATATGCCTTATAAGTATGCCCCTGGTGAACATTCTCCCGTGCATCCCCTATAACTGACACCCTGCACCAATGACACTCCACTGTCGCAGTTGTAACCCTTCTGTCATCCAAAACTTCTTCAAAAATGAAGCCAACAAAATAACTAAATACAATTAATAAGAAAAGATAATGATACTTTTTAAAATAACAAACAAAATACAAAAGAAATTAAAAATTTTAGAATAATAAAAAATAATTAAAAAATATAAAATTAAATAAATTTTTTGACATTATGTCTTTCATCACTGTAACATCTGTTGTCTTGTATGAACAGTGACCTTTTCTTCTATTTATTCCCCCAGTGTCTTGTTTTTTTCATTTTGTCTTCCAAGAAGCTTTAGTTTACAGAAGGTGATGTACAGAATATAGGGGATTCCCATATACCCAACATCTTCCCCCTTTCCCTCTTTCCCCTATTAGTTACATTTTATATGTGGATAGTACATTTGTTACAGTTGATGTACAAATATTGAAACACTGTTGCTAACCATGGTTTTGCATTATGGTTTACATTTTGGACCATACACTTTTATAAAGTTTGATGAAATTTAATATGACCTGTATCCATCATTGCAAGATCGTGTAGTACACTTCCATTACCCCCAAAATGCCCCTTGTTCCAGCTAGTCTACTCCTCCCTGCCCTTCCCCTTGGGACCTATGGCAACCACCGAGCTTCAGTCCTTGAAGAACAGGAGTCATAGTTACTTGCAACAACATTGAGGGCTTGACATACTGGTCTGTCCTCCCCTATTAGGCATTGCCTATGCTCTCGAGAGACTCCTGCCCCTTTATTTGAGAACATAGCAGGACTCCCTAGGATGGGGGTCCAACATCTTTCTGCTCATTATGTGGGTCTCCACCCATTGATATAACACACTATGACAAGGTGATTACGTAGTGGTTATCTTGAGGATTCCGTTCAATATCTTAAAATTGATACAATCTATTTTGCATTAATACCATCTTAGCTTCAATAGAATACAAAACTCTGTCCCAGAAATCTCCTCCCTCTACTTTTATGTTATTATATTAATAAATTTCATCTTTATGCCATGTGTGTGAATAAGCCTAGATTTATAATGATAACTTTATGCTTTTGTCTTAAAGTTATGTGGGAAATGAAAACAAGAGTGTAATAGTTAGGCTAATGTGTCAACTTGGCCAGGTAATGGTGCCCAGTTTGGTCAAGAAAACATTGGGCTAATTGTAATACAAGGGCATTTCACTGACTTTAATCATTAATGAGTTGATTGCACAGATGGCTGGCTACATCTACAATCAACTATGCAGATTGCCATCAGCAATGAGTGATATCTCATCCAATCAGTTGAAGGCCTTAAAAGGGGAAGCAATTTAAGCATTTAAGGAGAATAACTATCTCTACTTCAGACAGCAAGTGTCTACTGGGAACTCATCAAGGACCTTCATTGGAGCCCCTTCTTTGCAGCATGCCCTGTTGAATTTGAGAATGTGCATCCGCACAGCTGCATGAGACAATTTTATAAAATCTCATACTATTTACAGATATATCCTGTCAGTTATGTTTCCCTAGAGAACAACTAATACACAGTTACAAAACAGAAAAAGACAATGATTCTGGCTCTTATATTTACCTATGCATTTGTTTTTACCAGTGTCCTTTGAGTTACTGTCTAGTGTCTTTTCATTACAGCCTGAAGAAATCCCTTTAAAACTTCTTATAGGGCAATAAACTCCCTCAAATTTTGTTTATCTTGATATGTTATAATTTATCCTTCATTTTTGTGGATATATTTGTATAGATATAAAATTTCTGTTTGATGTTTTTTTTCCCCTTTCAGCACATAATATTAAATGCACTGATTCTGATCTTCATGGTGTATGGTGCAAAATAAACTGTTAATCTTTTTGAGGATCACTTTTAATTGACCATCATTTCTTTATTGCTTCTTTCAAAATTCATTTGAATCTTTCACTTTTAAACATGTGTGGATAGCTTCGAGTTTATCATACTTTGATTTAATTGAGCTTCTTTGTTGTATAAAGTTTATAATCAAGTTTAGGATGTTTTTGGCCATTAATTGTTCAAATATTATTTCTGCCCCTTTTTTTATCTTTTAACATGCTTGTTTGCAAAACTTTCATTGTTTTCTAAGAACATTCTCCATGTAGCCAATTTGCTACCCTGACAGAGCTTTGAATTAGTTTAAAGATAAGTAATCCCTTTTTGTCATTCTGAATTCTGGGAGGTCGTAACACACTAACATAATTCCTTGGAACAAGGTCTGTTCTGACCACTCTGGATCCATGAAGACACATTGGGAATATTTTTGCTCTCATCAAAACTGGTGCCTGGGATTGGGGGAACATGGTTGATGCGTTAGGCAGATAAGGCATAGCTCTCACTAAAACAACAAAGAAAAAGCCAGAGGCTGCCGTGGGGACCTGCTTTGGGGCACAGCAAACCAAGACACTGCTTACCAACTCCAAGAAGATTGAAAGAGACACAAAGAAGCCAAAACACATAATCGTGAGTTATTAAACCTTCCAGATGCCATGAGGGGCTCCCCTCCCACACCCTGAGATATTGAGTAAGGGTAAAACTCCTGGTGAATTGTATCTAACTGAGAGTGGAGCAGATGTCCACCTCCACGGGAAGGTGCTCTGAGTCATCTAGGAGGCTACTGGACAGATAGGGAATCCAGGAATAATCATAGGTTGTTTACCTCAGTGGTTGGAAGGGGCACACATACCCAGCTCTCAAGGTGGACAGACTAGGTGGAGACCCTAGCTCCCAGCTCCAAATGGGATTGTGATGGCAGATTTCCTACAAGGGAGAGGGGTCTGGAAGGGTGAAGAGTGATTTCTTTGAAGCAAGTTTAGCCAGCTGGGGCCCCCTTGAATGTCAGAATGGACCCTGATTTGACAGGGAGGGGGGAAGGGGATCATGTCAAGCAGAAGGTCACACCCAGCCACCTAGCTAAAGAGAGGAATTACATCAGTGAGGAGGCAGAGAGAAAGGCTGCAATCAGCAACACTCCAGCTGACCGCAGGGGATCTAACCTGCCTAAGGAAAAAGGGGCAGATAGCCTGCTGAAAGGTTAATTACCCCAAGGAAGCAGAATAGCTCAGGGGAAGAATTTCTGTCTAGCATATATGAGATTGCTGGTTCAATTCCTATCTCTTCCATGAGAAGTGATTCACCAGTTATCAGGCATTCAGCTGAAACTGTATGACAGGGAACATATGGACATTTTCTTTGCATTAGGTTTCCTTGGATCTCTTATTATTATTATTTTTTAAAAAGGTTCCTTTTCTTTTATTTCCCTTAATTTACTCACTAAAACCCAGTTCAAAATCTGCAGAGGGCAAGCTGCAGAGAGAGTGATTGAGTAACAACAGGAGCCTGAGAAGATCCTCAGGAGTCTAAGAGAGAAGGCTGCTTTTCCGCATTTTTTTCCCCTACTGTCTCCTTTAAAAAAAAAAGTCACTGTTTCTGGCTTATTTTGTGTCCCCTTCCTTTGTTTCTCTGCTTGTTTCTTTTTTTCTTTTGGCTACTGGTCTCTTCTACCCATGCTATTTCTTTTCACTCCTTTATCTTTATATCTTTTGTTTTTCATTGTTGTTCTTTCATTCCACCTCTTTTATTTGGTCTCCAATTTATCTTGTGTGTATTTCTTTCTCTCACCTTTTTTCTCTGTTTACTTTCTCTTTTTCACTTTTTTCTTTTCCCCTCTTCTCGCCATTCCAACCTTTTACTTTCTTTTATATACATTTTTCTCTATTCTGTTTCTTGCTTCTATTCCACTTTCCCAATTTATTCTTCTGTGCTTCTTACTTGTGTTAATTCTTCAGTTTCCTAGATCTTGTATGGTTGCTCTCCAAACTTGTACTGTTATCATAACTATTATTCTTTTTGTCTTCTTATCTCTTTCCTTTTCTCTTGTCCTAATTATTTTTTTCTTTACTAATATTGGACAAAATAGACTTTAAATTCAAAACTATTTTAAGAGACAAAGATGGACGCTATATATTAGTAAAAGGAGTAAACTTTCAAAAAGAAAGAACAATCATAAACATTTGTGCACCTAACCAGGATACCTCCTGAGAGCCTCCTTGTTGCTCAAATCTGACTTCTCTCGAAGCCAAACTAAGCATATAAATGCATTACCTTCCCCCAAGTATGGGACATGACTCCCAGGGATGAGCCTCCCTGGCACCAAGGGATTAATACCAAGCACCAACTAACAATGCAACTGGAAAAAGACCTTGACCAGAAGGGGAAAAGGTAAAGACAAATGCATTTATATGGCTAAGAGACTTCAAATTGAGTTGGGAGGTCATTCCAGAGCTAAGGCTTATGCACATCTCAGCAGAATGTTATAGACTGCCAAAGTGGATACTACCCCCATGTAATGGGGCTCCTCAGGGCTCTGGAGACACCCAGGTTCTATTGTCAGGGCAGATAGCTCCAGAGATTCGTGCCATGCCAGTAGGCCCTACTTTGGAGTTTGTGCTACTGAGAGTTGAGAGTTGGACACAATTATGTCTTTTATACACATGATTCATCTGTCTTTTCTATTTAAACCTACACTTGGTGCTGGAGTTTTTAGGTGTACATCCAAGATACTGGAATCTTTGGACTGTCCATGTGCCAGCTGAGCCCAGAGCCTTAGCATAGTTGCAACACCTACTCTCCAATTCATTGGACTCACCCAGGACAACTAACAAGGAAGTGAGTACTGAGAACCACCATACCAAAGAAAGGAGAGAACCTAAAACTGCAAGCAAGAGAGTCCCATCCATTGGCTGTATGAGATCAAAGCAACCTCTCAGAGGTGAAATGGACATCACCATCCCAGAATCCTCAGGATTGGGGAATGAACTATGGACTAGTGTGGACTTACTGGTATTCTACTGTGGACATATTGTGATTCTAGCCATGGAAGAAATTACAACGTTGATGTGGAGGCAGTGGCCACTGGAGGCTCTGGAGGCAGGGAGAAAGAAAAGCAGTTGTGATATAGGGGCTTTTTCAGGACTTGGGAATCATCCTGAATGACACTGAAGAGACAGATATAAGCCATTTTATATCATCCCATGACATGAAGAACTGTGTGGGAGAGAATGTGGACTACAGGTTGAATTATAGTCCATCCTCAGGGGCAATTTCCTGTGATACATTTATCAATTGTGATGAATGTGCCAAACTGATGAAGGATGTTGTTTATGTGGGAGGGTGTGGGGGTGTGGGGAATGGGGCATATGGGAAGTCCTATATTTTTTATGTAACATTTGTGCAATCTAAACATGTTTAAAAAGAATTTATAAAAAAAAATGACTGCTTCCTGCAAGTAAGAAGGGTAAACCAAATCACCACAAAACTTCCATACCATGTTTCATTTACCTTTTCTTGGTTAAGAATTTACTCAATTGCTGTAAACATTTATACATATTCAGAGTTCCTATAAATTTGATTCTGACAGTTTTTGCTTTTTTTTTTTTTTTTTTTCAGTTTCTGTGGAGGTATGACCCCTCAGATTTGCGTACTCCAAAATTTTCAACTTGTCACTTTTTCCTTACTTTATCCTTTTTCTGCATCTCTGTTTGTTGAACCAAGTACAACAATTCCATACTTATCAGGGTTCTCTAATGGGTTCTGGCACAAATGTTGGATTGGACTAGTCATATGATCTCATTTTATTATCTTAATTAAGTAATATTAATGGCCAATTATAGTCATCCATGACCTGTAGGTTGAAGCTTGGACATGGAAAAACAGCTGAAATAAGAAATACTCTTCAAGTTATTGGACACCCTAGGTTTACTATGTTCGTGTTTTTGCATCAAAAGATGTCAGGGATACATTCTTGCTAAAAGTCAAGTTAAGGAGAAATAAATACAAATCAAAGATTCTACAGGACAAGAATGCTGAAAATGGCATCGTTGTAGGTGGGCACTACCCAGCTCTCTCAGAAAAATGTCTGAGAATGGGCAAAATCTTACCTGAGTGAGTTGTTTTGGGAACCTACATGGTAGGAGGATTCAGGGCATCAATTTGGAGGGAACTAAACAAAAGGATAAAAAGCCCAAGTGAAAACCATGAGTTGCTCTCCCCTGTGGCTTGAAATGGCAGGTGGTTAAGGCCCATCCTCAAGTCAAATACCCTTTATGGACCCCCTGGCCCTCGACAGCCAGTGAGTGGGAAGGAGCATTCCCTGGGAAGAAGAGTGTTCTTTTGAACCATGGATAGTGGTTTCTTTTCAGTGGATTTGGACACCTGAGTCCCCTTTGAAACTCAGGGTGGATTCCAGCCAGCACTGAGGTGGCCCTGGGGAAAGGGGAGAGGGGAGAGGGGAGAGGGGAATCTGCTCAGGCAGCCCGTCACACCCAGCCACCTGGGGAGAGAGGAACTTGGGAAGGGAGGTGGCAGAGACAGGCAACTGCAACTAACTAGTCTGGCAGCTGAAAACTCTTAAAATTCCAACTCCCCTAAAGAAACAGGCCATAGGAAGAGCTCAATAAGCTTTCAAAAGCCTGTTTAGGGTTCCCTGGGAGGAAGAGGGGTCTGGAAGTGGGTCGAGAGTGGTTTCTTTGCAGTGAGTTTGGTCAGCTGAGCCCCCTCAGAATCTTGGAAGTGACCCTTACTCAACCAGGAGAAGAAAGGGGAGATCTGCTCAGACTGGCTGCCACAACCAGCCACCCTAGGAGAGAAAGCAATTAGAATATAGAGGGGGTGGGAACAGATAGGTGTTTAATCAGCAGGACTCTGGCAAATTGCTAAGATTCTAGCATGCCTGAGGGAAAGTGGGCAGATAGCTTTCTGAAAGGCTAACTTACCTAAGGGGAAAGTTTAATTCAGTGGAGGAATTCCCACCTTGAATATTGAGGTCCCTGATTGAGTCCCGTCTCTTCTTAGAGACGTGATCCACCGCATTATCAGACATCCAGGTGATACTTTAGGACATGGAACATAAAGGCATTTTTTTTTTTACAACTTACTTTATATATATTTTAAAAGATGTTTAGATTACATAAATGTTACCCAAAAATTACAGGGATTCCCATGATCTCCACCTCCCACACCTCTCATAACATCCCACATAAACATCTTTCATTGGTGTGGCACATCACTTACAATGGATATACACATCCTGGGGCTTTGCCATTAAGCATGGACCATAGTTCACATTGTAGACCACACTCTTTACCACATAGTTCTGCATGTTATATGCTGATGTAAAATGGCTTATATCTGTCGTTATCCTGAAGGCATTCTTTTTGTATTAGCTTTTTTGGATCTCTTATTTTTCTTAAAAAAAATGTTCCTTTTCAATTTTAACTTACTTTACTTGCTAAAATCAGGTTCAAAACCTGCAGAGGGCAGGCTGCAGGGTGAATGATTGATGAAAATCTGTAGCCTGAGAAGTTCCTTGGGGGCCTAAGAGGGAAGGCTGTTTTCCCTGGGATTTTTGTTTGTTTGTTTGTTTTGTCCTTTATTTTTTTTCTACTCCTTCTCATTTTGTAAAAATTATGTGCTGCTTTCTTGTTTGTTTTGTTTCCCCTTCATTGAATGTTTCCCATTTTTTTTTTTGTTTACGGATTTTGTCAACCTATGCTATTTCTTTTCATTCCTTCATCTTTTTATCTTATGTCTTCTGTTATTCTTTCTTTCCACCTCTTTCTGTTTGGTATTCAATTTTCCTTGTTTTGATTTCTCTGTTTTCTTTCTTTTTTTTTTTTTACTTTTTATTCTTTTACTCTTTTCCTTTCTCTTCCCCTCTCTTCACATCATTCCAGACTTTTAATTCATTCTATATATTATTCTTTCTTCAGTTTCTCGTTTCATTGTTTCTATTCCACTTTTAAAATTCTTATTCCTCTGTACTTTTTACTTGAGTTTATTATTCATTTTCCTAGGTCTTATATGATTCTTCTTTTAAATTTTATTATTATTATTACTATCATCCTTTTTCTGTTCTTATCACTTTCCTTTTCTCTCTTCCTAATTTTTTATCTCAATGGTACATAGACTACAACAAGGAAATAGTATAAGAGGAGAAAATTGTCAAAGTGAAAACTTACAACGTACACAAAAACAAAAACAAAATGAAACCCTAGAGTAGAAAGAGAAGCTAATCAACTGAATAATACCATCAAGAAAAACTGATTAGACACCAAAAAAAATTACAGCCTATAATAAGAAACAGGAAGATATGTCCAGGAAACACAACACACCCCAAACAATATAAATCCTAACAGGCCTAATCCAAAACATATACTTGTCAAATTATCCAATGCTCAACACAAAGATAGACTACTGAAAGCAGCAAGAGAAAAGAGATCCATCACATACAAGGGCAGCTCCATAAGAATAAGTGCAGATTTCTCATCTGAAACCATGGAGGCAAGAAGGCAGCGGTACAACCTAGTGAAGGTGTTAAAAGAAAAAAAAAAAAAAAACCTTACAACCAAGAATTCTCTATCCAGCAAAACTGGCATTCAAAATGAGGGAGAGTTCAAAATATTCATGGATAAACTGAAATTAAGAGAGTTTGTCAATAAGAAACTTGCCTTCAAGAAATACTAAAGGGAGTTCTGAAGTTTGAAAGAAAAAAAAACAGGAGAGAGTTGGAGGAGAGTGTAAGAAAAACTAAAATGATAAAATGAGAAATGAAAACAACATATGACATGCATAAACCTAAAGAAAATATGGTTAATATAAGGACAGTAATAACATTCAATAACATTTAATGTTAATGGATTAATCACTCCAGTCACAAGAAACAGATAGGCAGAATGGCTAAGGAAATATGACCCATGTATATAAGGTCTACATGAAACTCACCTTATAAACAGGGCCTCAAGGAAGCTGAAAGTGAATGGCTGGAAAACAAATTTACATGCAAACAAATAGCTAAAGAGGGCAGGAGTAGCTATGCTAATATTGGATAAAATAGATTTTAAATGCAAAACGATTGTAAAATACAAAGAAGGTCACTATGTAATAATAAAAAGGATAATATATCAAGAAGAAAGAACAATCTTAAATATGTATGTACTTAACCATGATGCCTCATACTACTTGAGGAAAACACTGGAAAATCCAAGTAGAGAAATAAATGCCTCTACAATTATAGTGGGGGACTTTAATACACCATTATCACCATTAGACAGCACATCTCAATGGAGAATCAATAAAGAAACATAGACTTGAAGAATACATTAGACGACCTGGACCTAATAGATATATACAAAACATTACATTCAAATACAGCACAATATACATTCATCTCAAGTGCACATAGCTCATTCTCCAAGATAGACCACGTGCTAGGCCCTAGAAAAACTCTCAATGAATTTAAAAAGATTGAAATTTTACAAAATAATTTCTCTGACCACAATGGAATGAAGCTGGAAATCAGAAGATGCAGAGAAGCAGATTAGGCACAAAGATATGGAAGTTAAACAACACACTCTTAGACAATCAGTGGGTCAAGGAGGAAATTGCAACAGAAATTAGTAATTACCTTGAAATGAATGAAAATGACAAAAAAAGTATCAAAACCTGTGGGATCCAGCAAAAGCTGTACTGAAGAGTAAATTCATAGCCATATATGCCTATATTAAAGAAGAATAAAGAGCTAAAATCAAAGACAAAACTGCACATCTGGAGGAATTAGGAAAAGAAGAACAAACTAAATCCAAGGGGAGTAAAAAGAAGGAAATAACAAAGATTAGAGCAGAGCTAAATGTAATTGAAAATAAGAAAGCATTAGAAAAAATAATCAAAACCAAAAGCTGTTTTTTCAAAAAGATAAATAAAGTTGACAAAACCCTTAGCTAAACAAAGAAAAAAAAAGAGAAGATGCAAATTCATAAAATAAAAACCTTTACTTTTGAAATTGAAACTTAGCATAGTACTATAGGGTGCTTAACAGTTTCCTCCAGAAAGCCTCATTGTTGCTTAAATGTGGCCTCTCTCTAAAACAAAATTCAGCATATAAATGCATTACTTTCCCCCCAGCGTGACATGACTCCTAGGGATGAGCCTCACTGGCAAAGAGGGATTACTTCCAGGAACCAATTAGCAATGCAACTGGAAAAAGCCCTTGACCAAAAGCTGGAAAGGGTAAAGAAAAATGAGTCTATACAGCTTCAAAGAGAGGCAGGAGGTCATTTCAGAGGTTATGCTTATATAAGTCTCAGCAGGAAATCTTTGACTGCCAAAGAAATATTACCTCAAATAGTGGGGCTCCTGAGGGCCCCAGAGACATCCAGACACTATAGGCAGGGCAGAATGCTTAGAAGTTTGGTGTCTTACCAGTGGGCCCTACTTTGAAATTTACACCCCCAGTGTGATAGATTTGGACTCAGTTTTGTTTTCCCTACACATGGCTCTGCTGTCCCTGTATTTGAACCCATAGTTAATACTAGAGCTGATAGTTGTATGTACAGGAGATGTAAATCTTTGGGCTGTCTATGTGCCAGTTGTGTCCTGAATCTCAACAGACTTACAACACCTACTCTCCAATTCATTGGACAGGACAACTAATAAAGAGATGAAGACTAACAACAAACATCACAAGGAACAGAGAGAGTCTGCAGCTTCAATCAAGAATGTCTCATCCATCTGTCCAAAGGATCTAAGCCCCCTCTCAATTAAAGTTGGAGTAGACATCACCATAACAGAATCCTCAGGAATGGAGAATGGATGATGGACTAGGGTAGATTTATAGTTGTTCTGTTGTAGAATTGTTCCACACACACACACACTTGTTGTCTGTGTCCATTCACTGGGTGATCTTCTGTGTCTGTTTATTGCCTTTTCTTCTCATTTTTCTACTCCAGCCTTCACCAGGATTTGATCCTAGGGACCTCCAATGTGGGAGAGAGGCATCCTGTCACTTGTTGATGGAAATACGCTGAGAGCATGAGCATAAAGAGTTAAGCATTTAGAAAAAATGCTTGCTGGCAGAGAAACATTGGTAAATGTCTCCAAGGACATTGCATACTGCAGACATCAGCAGGAGGAAGCAGACTGGAATGTACTCACCACTAAGAAGTTATTGTATGAATTCCTAAGAAAGATTATCTAGAAATACAGGAGCCAGCAGTGCTCTTACGCGCCAAGAAATGAGGAACTAACGAAGGACACCCTACTTTAGTTATCAGCCCAGTAGTATAAAAAGCAGCTTCAGCCTAAATAAACTTGCCTGCATTACATGTGGAGTGAGGTCCTCTGATCCCAGTCTTTCTTTTCTCTTCTTCATTCACGGCACCATCTAACTTCACGTTTGAATTACAACACTTGTGCCATCTCTGTTCCTGGTTTCTGGTGCATCTCACCTTGACTCTTCTCAGCATCTCTCTTTTGTTGCATCATCATCTTGCTACATGGTTTGCCACATGGGCCTGGCTTGTCACACAGGCACAGCTTGCCTGCTTGCCTTTTAACCAGGAGGTCCTGGGGATCAAATATGGGTCCTCCCATATGGTAGATGGATGCCCAATCACTTGAGCCACATCTGCTTCCCTCTACTGTAGAATTGTGATCCTAACAATGGAAGAAATTTTATCATGAATGTGGAGGCAGTGACCAATGGAGGTTCTGAAGGGAAGGAAAGGGAAAAATTAGGTGTAATTTGGGGACATTTTGGGACTTAGGAATTATTCTGAATGACTTTGCAATGACAGATATAGGCCATTGTAAATCTTGTAATAGCTTGCAAAAATGTGCAGGAGAGAACATAAACTACAATGTAAACTATAACCATCAATTAGTGGCAATGCCTCAAGATATGTTCACGAATTATGGCAAATGTACCACATTAATGAAGGATGTTCTTGATGTGGGAAAATGTGGGAGGCACAGGGAGTGGGCATATGGGAATCCCCTATATTTTTGTGTAACATTTATGTAATCTAAATTTCTTCTCAAAAAAATTTAAAAGTATATTTAAAAAAAAAAGAAATGAGGAAGGGGATATCACCACTGACCCCACTGAAATAAAGAGTATCACAAGAGGATACATTGAAAAATTTTATACCTAAAAGATGGATACTTTAGAGGAAATGGAAAAATTCCTAGAAAAACCTGAATAACCTACACTGATGAAAGAAGAAATTAATGAACTCAACAGACCAATCACAAGTAATGAGATTGAATTAGTAATCAAAAATCTCCCAACAAAGAGCCTAGGACCAGATGGCTTCACATTGAATTCTACCAAACATTCCAGAAAGAATTAAAACCAATCCTGCTTAAACTCTTCCAAAGAATAGAAGTGGAGGGAACATTGCCTAACTCATTCTATGAGCCTACATCACCCTAATACCAAAGCAAAACAAAGATGCCATGAGAAAGGAAAACTATAGACCAATCTCTCTATTGACTCTAGATGCTAAAATCCTTAACAAAATACTTGCTAATCGTATTCAAAAACACCTCAAATGAATTAAACACAATGATCAAGTGGTTTCATCCCCGGTATGTAAGGATAGTTCAATGTAAGAAAATCAATTAATGTAATACACCACGTAAACAGATGGAAAGGAAAAAAATCACATGATCATCTCTATAGATGCAGAAAAAGCATCCAGCAAAATGCAGCACCTTTCCTGATAAAAAACACTTCAAAGGATTGGAATTGATGGAAACTTCCTCAACATGCTAAAGGGTATATATGAAAAACCCACAGCTAACATTATATTAAATGATGAAATCTTAAACTTTCCCTCTGAGATCTGGAGCAAGACAAAGGTACCCAACATAACCGCTCTTATTTAACAATGTATTAGAAGTACTTGCTCAAGCACTTAGGTGAGAAAAAGATATGAAAGGCACCAAATTGGAAATCAAAAGGTAAAAATTTCATTATTTGCAGATGATATGATCCTATACCTCAAAAGCCCTGAGAAATCTACATCAAAGCTTCTAGAGCATATAAATGAGTTCATTAATGCACCAGATTATAAGATTAATATGCAAAATCATTAGCATTTCTGTACACCAATAATAAGCAATATGAAAGGAAATAATGAAAAAAGTCCATTTACAATAGCAAGTACAAGAATAAAATACATAGGAATAAATTTAACTAAGGATGTAAATGACTTGTATGCAGAAAACTACACAACACTTTTAAAGGAAATCAAAGAAGACCTAAATAAAAGGAAGAATATCCCCTGTTCATGGATAGGAAGACTAAACATCATTAAGATGTCTCTCCTACACAAACTGATTTACAGATTTAACACAATTCTGATAAAAAATACCACAGAATTTTTACTGAATTGGAAAAGGTAACTAGGAAATTTATTTGGAAGAGCATGATGCTGTACACTTTTATAAATTATGATATTTACCATGTCTGGTGCCCATCACTGTAAGGTAATGAAAAACATTTCCACTGACCACTAAATACCCTGTTTGATCTATTCTGTTCCTCCCTTCCCATCCCCCCGGGGCCACGACTACCCCCTGGCTTGACTCATTGGATGACAAGATTCATAGTTATATGCAACATGAGGTCTTGACACACTGGTTTGTCCTCCCCTACTAAGAACCACCCTTGCTCTTAAGAGAAGCCCACCTGTTTATTTCTGGGTGAATCGGTCCTCCCAAAGATGGGAGTCCATCTCCTTCCCGCTCATTGTGTGGGTCTCCACCCACTGATACAACACATTATTACAGGATGAACACTCACACACTCCCTAAAAGTCTGCTCCAGAAGTGCCTTGTCCCAAATGCCCCCCCAACCAACACCCTAAAGCAGTGACACTTTAGGGTTATATTGCCATAAGAGCATTCCCACCTCTGTTCTTCCAACCTCATACCCACAAATCCCAAGTGTTCACCTGGTCCCTCTTCCATCTCTTCCCCCAGTAACCTGGATATTCTAACCCACCCTTCCCAATCTACCCACCTGTCAACCCTGAACCACCAAACCCAATACATCACTACCCACCTGTCTTATCCCTTCAATACACAACAGCATTCTATCACTTTACCATAGATTACATCCGTATGGGTGATGACACAACTTTCTCTTTCTTGTAAGCCTATCTTTCAGACAAGAGTTCTCAGAGATTGCTCAATTTCCTTAATTCATATCAGTGAGGTCATGTACTGTTCATCCTTCAATGCCTGGCTTGCTTCACTCAACATAAGGTTTTGATAAAAGTGTACAGTCTAAAATGTAAACCATACTCTAAACAATTGACAATGTTTAGTATCTATGTTTCACTATCTGTATATCAGTTATAATAATGCTATCATCCACATACAAAAAGGTTTTAATATGGGGTGAGGAAAGAGGGAGGAGGTTGGTTATATGAGAGTCTCTTGTATTCTGAGTGTGACTTTGCTGTGACCTAAAACTTCTTTGAAAATTAAATGAAAAATAGTGAGACACTGGGGAGTGAAAGGGGGGAGGTGCCACGGTACAGAATGGACACCAGATATTGCAGTAATAAAAGGCAAAGTGTAAAGAAAAATTTTTTCTTTTAAGTTTTTAAATTCTTCCCCATTTTTTGAATAACTCAATCCTTTCTTTTTATTTTATTTTTAGTTTTTCTTAAGCTTTCATGTATTTTATCTCTTACATTTAAACAGCATTATTATTTCATTTTCCTATTAATCATATTTGGCTATTGTATTGGTTTCATCTTTAAAAAAGCTTTAGATCACAGAAGGGTTACAACTGGGGTGGGAGAGGATCATTGGTGGGGGGTGTCAGGGATGGGGGTATGCATGGGAGGAAGTTCACCTGAATATACATAAAATGTATATAAAATTGTTCAAATGCTCACAGGGCATGGTCACAGTGGGTGGAGAATCACGCAATAAATGAGAGAATACTGGATTCCCATCCTGGACATCTCTATTACATTCTCCAAGGGAGCAGCAAAAGTCCCCCAAGTGCAGGGGCAGTGTCTGGCAAAGAAGGAAGATCCACTGATGGGCTCTTGTTTTTGATGACTAGCCTTATGAGTCTTTGCTCTTGAAATTGAAACTTAGTCTGTTGTTATGGGGTGCCTAAGAGTTGCCTCCTGAGAACCTCCTTGTTGCTCAAATGTGGCCTCTTTCTAAGCCAAACTCAGCATATGAATGCATTACCTATCTCCCAGTGTGGGACATAACTCCAGGGATGAGCATCCCTGGCACTGAGGGATTACTACCAAGTGCCAACTGGCAATGCAACTGGAAGAAGACCTCGAACAAAAGGGGGAAAAGGTAAAGCAAAGGAGTTCATATGACTAAGAGACTTCAAAGTGAGTCAGGAGGTCATCCCAAAGGTAACACTTATGCACATCTCAGTAGAACCTCATAGGCTTCCAATGAGGATATCACCCCAAACAGAGGGGCTCCTGAGGACTCTGGAGACACCCAGGTCCTCTATCAGGGAAGATAGCCCCGAGTTTGATGCCTTATCAATAGGCCCTACTTTGGAATCTTTGCTCCTGAGAGTGACAGAGTTGGACTCAAATATGTCTTCCCTGCACATGGTCCATCTGAACTTTCTATTCAAGCCTATATGTGGTGCTGGAGTTTGTACATGTACTTCCAGAGACTGGAATCTTTGGGCTGTCCATGTGCCAGCTGGGCCTGGAATCTCGGTGGAGCTGCAGCTCCTACTCTACAGCTCAATGGATTCACCCAGGACACCTGCTGGGGAGATGATGATGGGCAATGGGCATCCCAGGGAATGGAGAGGGTCTGCAGCTGCAGGCAGGATAATCCTATTCATCTTATGCATGGGATATAAGCCCCTTCTCACTTGGAGTTGGAGTGGACATAAACATCACAGACTTCTCAGGATTAGGGGAAGAGCTATGGACTAGAGTGGACTTACTGGTAATCTACTATAGACATATTGTGATTTAAGCAATGGAAGAAATTACAACATTAATGTGGAGTCAGTGGCCACTGGATGCTTTGGGGACAGGGAGAGGGACAAGTAGTTGTAATACAGGGGCTTTTTTGGGACTTGGGAATTATCCTGAGTGACATTGCAATGACAGATGTAGGCCATTTTATATCATCATATAACATGAAGAACTGTATGGGAGAGAGTGTGGTCTACAATGTGAACTATGGTCCATGCTTAGTGGCAAAGCCCCAAGATGTGTATATCTATTGCAGGTGATGTGCCACACTAATGAAGGATGTTTACGTGGAAGGCTGTGGGAGGTGTGGGAGGTGGAGCATATGGGAATCCCTATAATTTTTGTGTAACATTTATGTAATCTAAGCATATTTTAAAAATAAAATAAATTATTATTTTTTAAAAAAGAGCATGATGCTCTGAATGGGCAAGGACATATGGGAAAAAATGAAATTGGAGGAATCACACTATCTCACTATAAAACATACAACAAAGATACAATGGCCAAAATTGCATGGTATTGGCACAAAGATAGACATACTGACAAATGGAACTGAATTGATGATTCTGATATAGATTCTCACATATACTGTCATCTGATATTTGATAAGGCCATGAAGACTATTCAACTGGGAGAGAATGGCCTCTTCAACAAATGGTGCTTGGAGAACTGGATATCCATATCCAAAAGAATGAGAGAGGATCTCCATCTCACACCCTATACAAAAATTAAATCAAGATGAATCAAAGATCTAAATATAAGAGGCAAGACCATAAAAATCTTGGAGGATAATGTAGAGAAGCATCTATAGGGTCGTGTATTAGGAAATGGTTTAATGAATTTTACTCCCAAAATATGAGCAATGAAAGAAGAAATAGATAAATGGGATCTTGTCAAAATTTTTAAAATTTGCACCTTAAAGGTGTTTGTCAAAAAAGTGAAAATGCAGCCCAGTCAATGGGGGAAAATATTTGGTATCCATGTATCTGATAGGGACCTAATATCCAGCATATATACAGAAATCCTACACCTTGAGAATAAAAAGACAAACAACCCATTTAAAAAATGGGCAAGCGATTTGAATAAACAATCTCCAAAGAAGAAACAGAAATGGCTAAAAACACATGAAAAGATGGTCAACTTCACTAGCTATTTAGGAAGTGCAAATCAAAACTACAATGAAAGGGAGGCATTACTGGTTTGGGGTGTAGGATGTGGGTGGCATTCGGGACATAGCACACCAGGGGTAGGCTTTTAAGTTGTGTAAGAGTGTTCATCTTACCATAGTGTGTTATATCAGTGTGTGGAGACCCACATAATGAGCGGGAAGTTGGTGGACTCCTATCCTTGGGAGGCATCCTATGTTCTCAAATAGAGAGTCAAGAGTATCTTGCAAGCATGGGCCGTGCCTAATAGGGGAGACAGACCAGTTTGTCAAGCCCTCAGTGTTGTTGCAAGTTACTATGAATCTTGTCCTTTAAGGAGTGAAGCCTGATGGTTACCATGGGTCCCAAAAGGAGGGGGAGGGAGGAATTGAATAGATGGAACAGGGGGCATTTTGGGGATGATACAAGTGTTCTAAATGATCTTGCTATGATGGATACAGTACATTTTAAATTGCATCAAGATTTATTTTATTGTATGGTCCAAAATGCAAACCCTAATGTAAACCATTGCCCATGGGTGGAAGCTATGTTTCAACATTTGTACATCAGCACTGAGAAATGTACCGTCCACATATAAAAAGTTCTTCTTATGGGAAGGGGTAAAGGGGGGAGTATGTTGGGTATATGGGTGTCCCCTGTATTCAGTATGTGACTTTTCTGTAACCTTAAACTTCTTTGAAGATAAAATAAAAAAATTAAGACACTGCGGGAATAAATGGAAGAAAATGTCACTGTACATATAAAACAACAGATCTTACAGTGATGGAAGGCAAAGTGTCTAAAAACAATTTTTAAATATTTTTTCATTAGTTTCAATTATCTCAAATTATTTTTATTTTTAAATTTTTAAAAATTTCATTTCTTATTTTTAAAACTATCATTATTATTTCATTTTCTCATTAATTTTATTTGGCTATTTTACTGGCATCATGTTTGAAGACATTTTGGAGTACAGAAGGGTTACATCTGTAGCAGGGGAGGATCATTGGTGCAAGATGTCAATTATGGGGGATACATGGGAGGAAGCTGACCTGGGAAACATATAGGGCATATAAATGTATTCATATGTTCATGGGGCATTGTCACGGTGAGTGGAGATTCCCAGAATAACCAAAAAAAAAAAAATCAAATTCCCATCCTGGGGAGCTCTGCCACACTCTGTAATGGAACATTAAGAATCCCCTGGGCCATCCCAGGGAATGGAGAGGGCCTGCATCTGCAGGCAGGATCATCCCACCCACCATATCCATGGGATATAAGCCCTCTCTCACTTGGAGGTGGAGTGGATATCACCATCCCAGTCCCCTCAGGATTGGGGGAAGAACTATGGACTAGAGTGGACTTGATGGTATTCTCTTGTTCACATATGGTGATTCTAGCAATGGAAGAAATTATAACAACGAGGTGGAGCCAGTGGCCATTTGACACTTTTGGGGCAGGGAGGGGACGAGCAGTTGAAATACAGGGGCTTCTTTGGGATTTGGAGGTTGTCCTGAGTACCTTTGTGGCAACGGATGTAGGCCATTTTAAATCAGCACACACCACTCAGAACTGTGTGGGAGAGAGTGTGGTCTACGGTGTGAACTGTGGTCTATGGTTGGTGGCAAGGCCCCATGATATGTAACTCCATTGAGGGTGATGGGCCACACTTGTGGGAGATGTTTGTGTGGGATGTGGTGTGAGGTGTGGGAGGTGGGCAACATGGGAATCCCAGTGGGTTCCGTGTAATATTTTGGGTATCTAAGCACCTCTTAAAATATATTTATATATATACATAAATAACATTTTTGTAAGCAAATACACATATATGCATATATATTTATATATCATTTTGCAAATGTTGGTATGTATTGTGAAAATTTTGATTTTTACCCACAATAATAAAAAAAAAAGAATCCCCTGAGTACAGGGGCACTGACTAGTGAAGGAGGATGGGCCATTGATGGGCCCTTGATATTTATTACTGTGCTTATGAACCTTTACTCTTGAAACAGAAATTTAGCCTCATATTATAAGTTGCCTAAGTGTTGCCTCCTGGAAGCCTCCTTGTTGCTCAAATGTGGCCTCTCTCTAACCTGAACTCAGCTTATTAATACATTACCTTCCCCCCAGCTTGGGACATGACCCCCAGGGATAAGACTCCCTGGCACTGAGGGAATACTACCAAACACCAACTAACAATGCCACTGGAAAAAGACCTTGACTAAAAGGGGAAAATTTAAAGACAAATGATTTTATATGGGTAAGAGACTTCAAAGTGGGTTGGGAGTTTATTCCAGAGGTTACACTTATGCACATCTCAGCAGGATCACATTGACTGCCAAAGTAGATACTACCACAAATATCAGGGGGCAGATATCTCAGGAATTGGTGCCTTGCCAGTGGGCAATACTTTGGTATTTATGCTCCCCACGGTGACAGAGTTGGACTCAGTTGTGGTTTCCCTGCACATGGCTATTCTGTTCTTTTATTTGAACGAAAATTAGTACTAGAGTTGGTAGGTGTACATCAATGAGGCTTAAATCTTTGGGCTTTCCATGTACCAACTGGGCCTCGAATCTCAATGGAGTTGCTACACCTACTCTCTAGTTCATTTGTCTCGCCCAGGAAAAATAACAAGACGGTGATGTTGAACAACTACTATACCAAGGAATTAAGAGTGTGTACAACTGCAAGGAAGAAAGCCCCATCATTCAGCCCTAATTGATTGCAGACCCCTCTAATTAGAGGTGAAGTAGACATCACCATCCCAGAATCCTCAGGATTTGGGAATGAACTTTGGACTAAAGTAGACTTAGTAGTATGCTACTATAGATTTACTATGATTTTATCAATGGAAGAAATTATATCATTGTTGTGGAGGCAGTGGCCACTGGAGATTCTGAGGGCAGGGAGAGGAAAAAACAGGTGTAAAGAGAGGACATTTTCTGGACTTGGGAATTCTCCCAAATGAGATTGCAAGGACAGATACATGCCATTATATAATCTTGCCAGAACCTACAAGATTAGGTGGGAGAGAGTGTAAACTACAATGAAAACTATAATCCGTGCTTAGTGGCAATGCTCCAAAATGTGTTCATCAATTGCAATGAATGTACCACACTAATGAAGGATGTTTTTAATGTGGGAAAATGTAGGAGGTGTGGGGGAGTGGAGCATATGGGAATGCCCTGTATTTTTATGTAATATGTATGTAACTTAAGATTCTTTTTAAAAAAATAAGTCTAATATGGTGGCATATTTGGTACATTGGAATTTTTCTGAATAATGTGATGATGTATACAGGCCATTATAAATCTTGTCATAACTTACAAAAATGTGTGGTTGAGAGTTTAAACTATAATGTAAACTATAATCCACACTTACTGGCAATGCTTTAATATGTGTTCATCATTTGTAACAAATGTACCACACTAATGAAGGATGTAAATGTGGGAAAGTGTGGGAGGGGTAGGGAGTTGGGCATATGGGAATCTCTCATAATATTTTGTAATATTTATATAATCTAAGTATCTTCTAAAAATAAAATTAGAAAAACTACAATGAGATATCATCTTACACCCATTAGACTGGAGGCTATTAAAAAACAGAAGACTACAAGTGTTGGAGAGGATGTGGACGAATGGGATTCCTCATCCAATGCTGGTGTTAATGCAGAGTGGTGCAGCCATTGTGTAATACAGTTTGGCGGTTCCTCAGAAAGCTAAATATAGAACTGCCATATCATCCAGCAATCCCAATGCTGCGTATATACCCAGAATAATCGAAAGAAAGGACACAAACATATATGTGCACACCAACGTTCATAAGAGCATTTTTCGCTATTGCAAAAAGTTGGTAACAACCCAAATGCCCATCAACAGTTGAATGGATAAAGAAATTGTTGTATATACATACAATAGAATATTACTCAGCTGTAAGAAAGAATGCAGTATTAACACACGGGATAACATGGATGAATCTTGAAGACGTTATGTTTAGTGAAGCTAAGCAGGCACTGAAGGACAAATATTACATGACCTCACTGATATGGATTAAGCAAATTGAGCAAACTCATAGAGCTAATATGTGGAAGTCAGGATTAAAGGAGATAGAAATGGAGAAGAAGGTTGTACTCTAACGTCCGTCCACATGGGCAAAATCTATGATAAGTTGGAAGTGTGTAGTTGTGCAATGGAGGGTCATGACAGTGGTGCAAGGATATTATTGGGTTGGGTAGGGCTGGTTTGTCAGGGGGTTAGGCTGGGGAGGGTGGGCGAGACAATGTAAACTACAATGTAAACTATAACTCATGCTTAGTGACAATGCTCCAAAATGTGTTCATTTGCATTGAATGTACCACTCTAACGAAGGATGTTATTAATGTGGGAAAATGTTGGAGGTGTGGGCAGTGGGGCATATAGGAATCTCCTATACTTTTTAATGTAACATTTATGTAATCTAATTATCTTTTTAAAAAATAATAAAAATACTTAAAAAACAATGATTTTAACTCCACCTCACACCGTACATAAAAATTAAGTGGAGATACATCATAGATTTAAGAATGAAATGAAAAAGATTGAAAGTTTTAGAAGAAAACATAAGAGAATATCACAAAATCACTCACCATAAAAGAAAACATTTATAATTTCTCCTTTAGCTTCTATTCATTTAATAGCCATCTATCAAAGAGTGAAGAGGCAAGCCACCAAATGTGAAGAATATGATAGATTAGATAGATATATAATATCTGATAAGAATATAAAATATTTTAAACATCTTAATAACCTGAGAAATGCAAATTAAAATGATGTGACAGGATTACACCTACATAGAATGACTACAATTAAAAGGATTGAGGATGAACCTTGAGGATATTGGATGAAATTTGAGGACATTTTCCTGTATGAAATAAGGCAGTTTCAAAACGACAAATATTGTATGATCTCAATGATATGAACTAATTATAATAAGCAAACACATAGAGATTAGAATACGGACTATAGGTTACCAGGGGACAGACTGAGGTTAGAGAATGGGGAGTTGATGTTTAATTTGTACAAAATTTTATAGGTTGATTATAAAGGTTTGGAAATGGATAGTGGTGATGGAAGCACATTATTGTGAGTGTAATTATTTTTTAAACTATATTTTTAAAGAAGTTTTAGATTATAGAAAAGTTACATAAAAATATAGAGGATTTTCATATATTGTAAAAATGTGAGAGGGAAAAGAGTGGGTATATAGGAATCCCATATATATATATATTTCTTTTTAAGTCATAAACTTTATCATTTTCTTCAAATAATATAGCATCTTTATTACTTGCAAACGTTGACTAAAGACAATAATCTTCTTGTTGTGTCTTCCAAATACTAGAAATCAAACATATTTACTTTGTGTATTTCAGTTAATACTATTGCTTCTCTGAAAATGAGCTTTGTTTAAAAGAACTGTAGTTGGAAACAATCTAGAAAAACTAAATGAGGAAATAACAACAACAATAACTAAGAGTTTAAAAAGACAATGTAGTATTGATTCAGGAGAACGTATTCATTTCCGGGAATTAATCCCTAACTTTTATAAATATTTATTTATTTGTTTGTTTGTTTATTTATTTATTTTTAAAAGATTCTTACATTACATAAATGTTACATAAAAAATATAGTTGATTCCCACATGCCCCACTCCCTACATCTCCCATACCTTCCCACATTAACAACTTCCCTCATTAGTGTGGTACATTTATTGCAATTGATAGACACATTTTGGAACATTGCCACTAGCATGGATTACAGTTTACATTATAGTTTACACTCTCTCCCACCCAATTCTGTAGGCTCTGGCAAGATATATATTGCCCTATATCTGTGGTTGCAATGTCATTCAGGACGATTCTCAAGTTCTGAAAATATCCCCATATTGCACCTGGTTTTCCTTCTCCCAAACTTTAGAACCTCCAGTGGTTACAGCCTATATATTTGGTGTAACATTTATGTAACCTAAAACTCCTTTAAAAATAAAGAAAAAATATAATGGGTATTCCCATATACACCACCCCCACACACTCTCACATTTCCCTCTCTTAATAACATCTTTCATTATTGTGGTACATTTATTACAATTGATGAACTCATATTGAAGCATTGCTACTAAACATGGTCTATAGTTTACATTATTATTTACACTTTACACCATACAATTTTATAGGTTTTGAGAAAATGTATAATGGTTTGTATCTATCACTGCAGTGTCATGCAGAACAATTACAATGTCCCAAAAAAGCCCCATGTTCCATCTACTCTTCTCTCCCCCTCCCCTCAGATCCTCCGGCGACCTCTATCTTTATATCAATGTTTCAAGTGCTTCCATTACTAGAATAATAAGTCTACTTTAGTCCATAGTTGCATTCCTCCCTTATGTTTTTTCATTCCTTAACTTGAGGATTTCGGGATGGTGATGTCCGCTCTAATTCTAATTTAGATGCAGCTTAGATCCCATGGTGCAGAGGGATGGAAATGTCTTGTTTGCAGTTGTACATACTCTCACTTTTTTGGGATGGGTATTATCCATCATCATCCTTTTGCTAGTTTTCCTGGGTGAGTCTGATGAACTGGAGAATAGGTGTTGGCTGTAACTAGCTGAGACTCTGACTCAAATGGCATATGAAGAGAATGAAGATGTAAGTTTCTTGGATATATATTTAGTGGGCAAAGTGTTAGTTATATGTTCAAATAAATCAGAATAAAAACCATTTGTAGGGAAATTATAAATGAATAACTGAGTCTACCTCTGTTACGATGGGGAAATAGGTTAATATGTATTCCAAGGTGAAGAAGTTTGATATTGTGTATGAACTCCAAAAATAGATATTGGATTATGTTTGTGAACTAGTCTGCTCCTCAGGGCATATTAGATTATATTGGATTCAGAGTTTTCACTTTTAGTTTTTTAAATAATGATTAAGAATTTGATTGGGCCACATCAGTAGAATGTTGAGTCCCCAACCCTTTGGTGGGCAGTAACTCACAGAAAAACCACACTGCAGAGAAGGGAGGTTAGACTTTTGATCCAGGAGCCAGGGATGTAAACACACAGAGAAGCAGAATTATGAGGAAGGAGAGAAGTTTCCATTAGACACAGCAGAGGCATCGGGAAGTGAGATGAGCCAGTTGCCTGATAATCTACAGATGGCTTTGTGGAGAGAGCAAAGCAGCTGAGCCCAGAGAGAAATGAGACCCTGGAAGAGAGGAACCCAGGCAGCCTGAACCCTTGCAGCCATCAGCAGCCATCTTACTCCAACATGTGGCAACAGACTTGGGTGAGGGAAGTAACTTATGCTTTATGGCCTGATAACTCTAAGCTTCTACCCCAAATAAATACCCTTTATAAAAGCCATCAGATTTCTGGTATTTTGCATCAGCACCCCTTTGGCTGACTAATACACAAGGTAATGCCCACTGACAGGGTGCCAATTACTTGGGGCTCTGTGCCCTGCCTCGATTGTGAAGATGTCTCTAGAGCCTTTAGCAGCACTGCAGCTTGAGGCATTGTTTACTGTGGCACTCAATGAGATCTCCCTGACACATGTATAATTGTAACCTCTGGAATGACCTTCTGACTCACTTGGAAATCCTAGTCATAAAAACATTTTGCATTTAATATTTCCCCCTTTTGGTCAAGGTCATTTTCCAAATGCATCAGTAGTTGGTGCTTGATAAAATAATCTGTTGGTGTCAGAGAGGCCCTTCTCTGGGAATCATGTTCTATGCTGGGGGGAAGGCAGTGAGTCTATTTGCTGAATTTGGCTTAGAAAGAGGTCACATTTGAGTAACAAGGAGGTTTTCAGGACATACCTTAGGCTATATATATAATTATTATTATTATTATTAGGCAAAGTTTCAATTTTACAAGAATACAGTTCAAAAATACAAGCATGAATATCAAGGACCTGGGTATTGATCTGTTCTCTTTTGTGAGTGCAATTAACAACACTGAATTATATCATTGAGTGTGGTTAAAAGGGAAACTTTAAATCATATGTTACTTAAATTTCATAGATATGATTAAAAGTTAAAACATTAGACTGTATAACACAGTAAACCCTATTGTAGATGATCAACTATAGCTAATAGTACAAATATAAAAATGGTCTTTCATGAATTTTAACAAATGTTTGACACCAATATAAGTTCTTAAAATTAGGTGTTATATGGAAAAATACTCCTAATGTAAACTATGGATGATATTTATTAGTACTATTTTGATCAACTTTCATCAAATCATTAATAAAAGCTCTTTGGAAATCTCCAGTTATATCTAACAAAGCTACACATACGATTACGACCTGAAAGTTTCACTCTTGGATATATAACAGCAGAAATAAATGTTTATACCCATTAAAAGATTTTGCACAAGAATATGGACATCAGCATTTTTCTGAAGAGTGACCAAATTTTAAACAAGGTAAATGTCTATAAGAGATAATGAATGAATATGTTGTATATTAATGTGAATTAAAAAACACAGCAATATTAAGAAAATAATAATACATTGAACATGATGCATACCACAGACATAATTATTAGCAAAAGAATCAAGACCCAAAGAATGCATCCTGAATAATTAAATTTACAGAATTAAAGTTATTAACTTTTGAGTGGTATAATGACTGAGAGGGAGCACAAAGAAGCCTTCTGAGGTACTAGAATTATTCTATGTCTTTAGCTGGGTTATTGTTACCAAGGTGTAAGCATTTTTTAGGTTGACTACTTAAGATTTGTTCCACTACAATATCTACTTATACATATACCTCTCCCAAATTAAAAATAACATAGAGCTTTTCTTTCTGGGCTGCTGTGAGAGTTAAATAATATCAAAGCTATGAGTGGTAAATAGTAGGGTCTCAACAAAAATTGATTTTATTTTCATAAATTAAATGCTATACTTTTAATATTTTTTTGAGAAGTCAATCACAATAAATCTGTGTCAATTTCAAAACTCAGGCCATCCACCTCTAAGGGAGAAAGATCTCATGAAGAGAGTGTGAAGCTAGGATCCAATTCATATACTCAGACTTTCTGTTAAGACAAAAAATAATTATTCATTTTTATTCATAAAATCTCAAAGGGCTCATTATGTGCCACAGCTCCTATTCATCACCACCAGAACAAAGGATTGCTACAGAAATGTTCATAGAGGCAACAAAAAGACAGGAACTTAAATGCCAGGAAATATGACAAAAGCAGAGATTTAGATTAAGCATTGGATTGCCAAGCTTACAGGTCAGAAAGAGTCCAAAACATATGTTGATTAAAAATTAGAGTGAAATAATGAGTCAAATAACAGGCAAGTAAACAAATACAGGAGATATTGTGTGAACAGGCCCATGGTCAGAGCATATTTGAATTTACCAAAGAATTCCTGGAAATGGGTCTTAACCCAAAGAGATGACTTTCTAATTGTGGGGTTTTAGATGCCTTAGCATGTTGCCACTTGGAGAATATTTGAAGTATGTGAAACAATCCCATCATACTATATAAACAATTAACTACTATATATGTGTGTGTAGGGTTTGTCCTGTCTTTTGTTAAATTCTTGAATTACAAGAGTCTATATTACTTGAAATGTTCAACAGCAAGGTCCTTGAGCTCCTTCAACTTGCACTTTCAGAGCACATTCCAATTACAGAGTTTCCAATTATATTTGTATGTGATCAGATTATCCAGGAACAAAGATGATCCCTAAAGGTATACATTTGTAGGTTAGGACTGCTTTTTATAGAATATTTTTTGAATTTATTATTTACTTTATTTAAAAGATACTTAGATTATATAAATGTTACATAAAAAATAGAGGGGATTCCCATATGTCCCAATCCCTACACCTCTAACAATTTCCCACATTAACAACATCCTTCATTAGTGTAGTACATTCATTACAATTTATGAACACATTTTGAAGCATTGCCACTAAGCATGGATTATAGTTTACATTGCAGTTTGTACTCTCTCCTACACAATTTTGTAGGTTATGTCAAGACATATAATGGCCTGTACCTGTCATTGCAATGCCATTCAGGACAATTCCCAGGTCTCAGAAACACCCCCATATTACACCTGTTTTTCCCTCTCCATGCCCCCAGAACTTCCAGTGATCACTGCCTCCACATTAATGATATAAGTTCTTACATTACTGGAATATGTCTATAGTAGAATACCAGTAAGTCTACTTTAGACCATAGTACTTTCCTTAATCCTGAGGATTATGGGATGGTGATTTCCACTCCAGCTCTAATTGAGAGGGGTCTTAAATACCATAGGGCAGATGGATCAGACTCTCTTGCTTGCAGTTGTAGAATCTCTTGGTTCCTTGTGATGAACATTGATCATCATCCCCGTTATTTGTCCTGGGTGAGTCCAACGAACTGGAGAGTAGGTGTTGCAACTCCATTGAGATTCAGGGCTCAGTTGGTACAAGAAAAGCCCAAAGATTTAAGTCTCTTGGACATACACCTATCAACTCTAATACTAACTATAGGGTCAAATAGAAGGGTCAGAAGAGCCATGTTAGGGAAATCACAACTGAGTCCAACTCTGTCACACTGGGGAGCATAAATTCCAAAGTAGGGTCCACTGACAAGGCACCAAACTCCTGACCTATCTGCCCTGACTATAGTGTCTGGACATCTCCAGAGCCCTCAAGAGTCCTGCTATTTGTGCTAGTATCTACTTTTGCTATCAATGAGACCCTGCTGAGACGTGCATATGTGTATCCTCTGGAATGACCTTGTGACTCACTTTGAAGCCTCTTAGCCATATAAACTCATTTGTGTTTATCATTTCCCACTTTTGATCAAGGTCTTTTTTCCAACTGCATTGCTAGTTGGAAGTATTCCCGTGCTGCCAAGGAGGTTCATCCATGGGAGTCATGTCCCACACTGGGGGCGACGTATTGCATTTATATGCTGAGTTCGGCTTAGAGAGAGGCCACATTTAAGCAACAAGAAGGCTCTCAGGAGGTAACTCTAAGGCATCCTATAATACTGGGCTAAGTTTCAATTACAATAGTAATGGTTCATAAACACAGTCATCACTACCAAGGGTCTGTCAATAGACCATCCTTCTTCACTAGTCATTGCCCCTGTACTTGGGGGATTCTTGCTGCTCCATTATAGAATGTGGCAGAGCTCCCCAGGTTGGAAATTTCATATTCTTTCTGTTATTGTGTGAATCTCCATCCACCAGGACAATGCCGCATGAACACTTGAACACATTTATATGCCTTATATGTAAGTCCAGGTGAACTTCCTACCATGTATTATCCATTACTGACACCCTGCACCAATGATCCTTCCATGCGAAAATTGTAACCCTTCTGTGAACCAAAACTTCTTCAAAAATGAAGCTAAAAATAGCCAAATGCAATTAATAAGAAATTGAAATAATAATGATAGTTTTAAAAATAAGAAATAAAATACAAAAAAAAAGAAAAAGAAATATTAAAAATTTTTGGTTAATAAAAAATAATGAATAAATATTTAATTTTTTTTTTATATTTTGAGTTTCTTTCATCACTGTAAGCTGTATATCGTATGTAAGGGACTTTTCTTCCATTTATTTCCCCAGTATCTTACTTTTTTCATTTTGTCTTCAAAGAAGTTTTAGGTTACAGAAAAGTCACAGAAAGAATACAGGGGACTCCCATATCGCCATCTTCCCTCCCCCCCTTTTCCCCCTTTCCCTATTAACAACTTTTTATATGTGGATGGTACATTTTTTTACAACTGATATACAAGTATTGAAACATAGCTACTAATCATGGTTAATGGTTTACATTATGGTTTCCATTTTGGACCATAAACTTTTATAAATTTTGATGAAATTTAACATGGCCTTTATCCATCATTGCAAGATCATGTAGAACACTTCCATTGTCCCCAAAAAGCCCCCTGTTCCATCTATTCTATTCTTCCCTATCCCTCCCCTTGGGAGCCATGGCAACCATCAGGCTTCACTTCTTGAAGGACAAGATTCATAGTTACTTGCAACCACACTGAGGGCTTGACAAACTGGTCTGTCCTTTCCTATCAGGCACCACCCATGCTCTTGAGATACTTCTGCCCCTCTTTTTGAGGACATAGTGGGCCTCTCCCGGATGGGATTCCAAGAACTTCCTGCTCATTATGTGGGTCTCCACCCAATGATATAACACACTATGACAAGATGAACACTCACACACTCCCTAAAAGCCTGCCCCATGTCTGCCATGTTCAGAATGTTCCCCACATCTGACACAGTAAACCAATAACCATCTCTTGCCATATTGTCAAAAGATCACTCATAACATTGTAGTTACAACCACGTACCCAGCAATCCCCAGTTGTTCACCTGGTCCCTCCCCAAACCATCCCCCCAGCTCCATGGACAGTACAATCCACACTCCCCACTATAACCCCTAACTATCCTGTACAGCCCAGCCCCATAGTAACACTGCACCACTGTCATGCCCCTCCACTGTACAACTACATAGTTTCACCTTATCACAGATGGGCATAGTCTCACAACCTTCTCTCTTTCCATTTCCTGTAAACTTATCTTCCAGACTCTAGCTCTATGAGTCTATTCAATTTGCTTTATTCATATCAGTGAGGTCATGTAGTATTTGTCCTTTGGTGCCTGGTTTGCTTCACTCAACATAAGGTCCTCAAGATTCATCCATGTTATCCCATGTGTTAATACTGTATTCATTCTTACTGCTGAGTAATATTCCATTGTATAATATATACCACAATTTCTTTATCCATTCATCTGTTGAAGGGCATTTGGGTTGATTCAAACTTTTGGCAATAGTGAATAATGCCACTATGAACATTGGTGTGCATATATCTGTTTGTGGCCTTACTTTCAATTCTTCTGTGTTTATACCCAGCAGTGGAATTGCTGGATCTTATAGCAGTTCTATAGTTAGTTTTCTTAGGAACTGTCAAAGTGTCCTCCATAATGGCTGCATCATTCCACATTCCCACCAGCAGTGGATGAGGGTTCCCATTCCTCCACATCCTCTCCAACACTTGTAGTCTTGTTTTTTCTTTTTTTAAATAGCCGCTAGTCTAATGGGTGTAAGATGATATCTCACTGTAGTTTTGATTTGCATTTCACTAATAGCTAGTGATGTTCAGCATCTTTTCATGTGCTTCTTAGGCATTTGTATTTCTTCTTTGGAGAAGTGTGTATCCAAAGCACTTGACCATCTTTAAAATGGGTTGTTGTTGTTTTATTTTTGAAGTATAGTATTTCTTTATATATGCTTGATATTTGACTCCTATCAGATATTTGGTTACCAAATATTTTCTTCCATTATGTAGACTGCCTTTTCACTTTCTTGACAAACTCCTTTGAGGAACCAAAGGTTTTATGTTTGAGGAGGTCCCCTTTATTTATTTATTTATTTCCTTGCTCATGCTTTGGGTGTGAAATACATGAAACCTTTTCCTAATAAAACATCCTGTGGATGCTTCCCTACATTATCTTTTATGGTCTTTATAATCTTGGCTCTTACATTTAGATCTTTGATCCATCTTGAGTTAATTTTTGCATAAGGTGTGAGATGATGTTCCTCTCTCATTCTTTTGGATATGGATATCCAGTTCTCCAAGCACCATTTCTTGAAAAGGCTATTCTCTCCCATTTGAATGGGCTTGGTGGCCTTGTCAAACTTCAGATGATTGCATATGCAAGGATCTATATCAGAAATCTTAATTCGCTTCCATTTGTCAGTATGTCTATCTTTGTGCCAATATCATGCTGTTTTGACCAATGTAGCTTTGTTGTATATTTTAAAGTCAGGTAGTGTGATTCCCCTGATTTCATTTTTCTTTTTCAATTTGGTTTTGGCTATTCGGGACCTCTAGCCCTTCCAATTAAATTTCATGGTTAATTTTTCCAATTCAGTAAAAACTGCTGTGGTGATTTTTATTCAGATTGCGTTAAATCTGTAGATCTGTTTGGGTAGGGTAGACATCTCAATGATGTTTAGTCTTACTATATGCACACAGGGAATATTCTTCCATTTGTTTATGTCTGCTTTGATTTCCTTTAATGGTGTGTAGTGTTCTGTGTAGAATTCATTTACATCTTACTTTAAATTTATTCCTAAGTATTTGATTCTTTTAGTTACTATTGTAAATGGTATTTGTTTCTTGATTTCCACATCAGATTCCTCATTATTGATGTACAGAAATGCTACTGATTTTTGAGCATTGATCTTATAGCCTGGGACTTTACTGAACCCATTTTTAAGTTATAGAAGCTTTGTTGTATATTTCTCAGGGCTTTCTATGTATGGGATCATGTCATCTGCAAATAGTGAAATTTTTGCTTCTTCTTTTGAAATTTAGATGCCTTTTAAATCTTTTTCTTCCCTAAGTGCTCAAGCAAGTACTTCCAACACAGTGTTAAATAGGAGTGGTGATAGTGGGTATCCTTGTCTTTTTCCCAATCTTAGAGGGAAAACTTTTAGGATTTCAACATTGAATATGTTGTTAGTTGTGGGTTTTTCATATATACTCTTTATTATGTGGAGGAAGTTTCCTTCTATTCCTATCTTTCATATTGTTTTTATCACGAAATGGTACTGTATTACGTCAAATGCTTTTTCTGTATCTCTAGAGATGATCATGTGATTTTTTTTCATTTGATCTGTTTATCGATGTAATACATTGAATTTCTTATGGTGAATCATACTTGCTTACTAGGGATGAAACCCACATGGTCATGATGTATAATTTGTTTGATGTGTTGTTGAAAATGATTAGCAAGTATTTTGTTGAGGATTTTAACATCTATATTCATTAGAGAGATCGTTCTAAATTTTCTTTTCCTGTGTCATCTGTGTTCAGCTTTGGTATTAGGGTGATGTTGGCATCATAGAATGAGTTAGGCAATGTTCCATCCACTTCTATTTTTTGGAAGAATTTAAGCAGTATTGATGTTAGTTCTTTCTGGAGTGTTTGGTAGAATTCACCTGTGAAGCCTTCTGGTCCTGGACTCTTCTTATTTGGGAGGTTTTTGATGACTGATTCTTTCTCATTATTTGTTCTTGGTCTGTTGAGTTCGATTTCTTCTTTTGTCAATGTAGGCTGTTTGTGTGTTTCTAGGAATTTGTCCATTTCCTCCAAATTATCCATCTTGATGGCATATAATTTTTCGAAGTATCCTCTTACGATACTCTTTATTTCTGTAGGGTCAGTATTGATGTCCCCTTCCTTGTTTCTTATTTTATGTAATTGCATCTTCTTTCTTTTTCTCTTTGTTAGTCTTGCTAAGGTTTTGGCAATTTATTAATCTTCTAAAGAACAAAATTTTGGCATTGTTTATTTTTTCAAGTGTTTTCTTATTTTCAATTTCATTTAGTTCTACTCTAATCTTTGTTGTTTCCTTCTTTCTACTCCTGTTGGGGTTAACTTATTGTTCTTTATATAACTCCTCCAGATGTGCAGTTAGGTCTTTGTTTTCAGCTCTTTCTTCTTTTTTAATATAGGTATTTATGGCTATGAAGTTCCCTCTCAGTACAGGTTTTGCTGGATCACATAGGTTTTGATACATTTCATTTTCATTTTCATTCGTTTCAAGGTAGTTACTGATTTCTTTTGAGATTTCCTCCTTGACCCACTGTTTGTCTAAGAGTGTGTTGTTTATCTTCCATGTCTTTGTGCCTAGTCTCGTTTTGTGCCCCTTACTGATTTCCAGCTTCATTCCATTGTGGTCAGAGAAATTACTTTGTATAATTTCAATCTTTCTGAATTCATTGAGAATTGTTCTGTTGCCTAGTATGTTATCAATCTTGTAGAATGATTCATGTGCACTCGAGAAGAATGTATATCCAGCTGTATTTGGTTGCAATGTTCTGATCCAGATCCTCTAATGTATTATTCAAAGGCTTCAATTCTTTATTGATTCTCTGGCAAGATGTCCTGTCCAATGGTGATAATTTTGTATTAAAGTGTCCCATTATTATTGTAGTGTTTGGCTCATGTATTTTGAGGCACCCTGGTTAGGTGCATAAACATTTGTGATTGTTCTTTCTTCTTGATAGATTACCACTTTTATTAATACATAGTGTCCTTTTTATTATTTGTAAAATGATATATAAATATATATGTGTGTATATGCATTTGCTTACATAAATGTTATTTTTTTTCATATATATTTTAAGAGATGCTTAGATTACATAAATGTTACACAAAAATTGCGGGGATTCCCATGATCTCCACCTCCCATACCACCCATAACATCTCACATAAACATCTTTCATTAGTGTGACACATCACCTGCAATGGATATACCCATCCTGGGGCTTTGCCACTAAACACAGAGCACAGTTCACATAGTGTCCTTCTTTGTCTCTTTCAATTGCTTTGTCTTTAAAGTCTATCTTGTCTGATATTAGTATAGTTACTCCCACTGTTTTTTGGTTATTGTTTGCATGTAAAATTGTTTTCCAACCTTTCACTTTCAGCCTCCTTGCACCCCTGGGTCTAAGGTGAGTTTCTTGCAGACAGCATATAGATGGATTATATTTACTTATCCATTATGCCAATCTTTGTCTCTTAACTGGTGAATATAATCCATTAACATTCAATGTTATTACTGTCAAGGAATTACATACATTAGCCATATTTTCTTTGGGTTTCTATATGCCAAATGTTGTTTTCATTTCTCTTTTTATCTTTTTAATTGTTCTTAAACTCTCCTCCACCTCTGACTCTCTTGTTTTTTCCTTTTGACATGCAGAACTTCCTTTAGTATTTCTTGAAGACAGGTTTCTTATTGACATACTCCCTTAATTTCTGTTTATCTGTGAATATTTTGAACTCTCCTTCACTTTTGAATGCCAGCTTTGCTGGACAGAGAATTCTTGGCTGGAAGTTTTTTATTTTCTTTTCTTTTAGTACCTTAACTATTTCATAACACTGCCTTCTTGACTTTATGGTTTCAGATGAGAAATGAGCACTTAATTTTATTGAGCAGTATGTGACTGTTCTCTTTTCTCTTGCTGCTTTCAGTATTCTCTCTCTGTCTTGAGCATTGGATAATTTGACAAGTATATGCCTTGGAGTAGGCCTGTGAGGATTTATATTGTTTCAGGTATACTGCACTTCCTGGATATACACATTCATCTCCCTCAATAGGGTTGGGAAGTTTTAAGCCATTATTTCCTCCAATACTCCTTCTGTCCCCTTTCTCTACTCTTCTTCCTCTGGGATGCTTATAATGCATATGTTTGCATGTTTCGTGTTATCATTCAAATCCCTAAGTCCCTGCTAGATTTTTTAAATATCTTTTTATCTATCTCTTCTACTATCTGTTTGATTTCAGATGTACTGTTTTCCACATTGCTGATCTTTTCCTCCATTTGTTCAAATCTTCTGTTATGGGCTTCCAGTGTCTTTTTTGATTTCTAGGATTGTGCTTTTCATCAACATCATATTCATTATCTTTTTATGTATGTTTACAATTTCCTCACCTTGTTCTCTCAGTGTCTTCTTAATATCCTTAAGCTCTTTCTTCACTTCATTAAGTTAATTCATGATATTTTTTAGGACATCTCTGATTAATTGTTCCATGTTCTGTGTCTCTTGCTGACTTTTAGTTTTTTGTTCAACTGGGCTACGTCTTCCTGTTTCTTAGTATGGCTTTTAATTTTTTTTTTGGTATCTAGGCATTTGTTTATCCTGATGGGTTTTATCAGTTGATTAGCTCCTCTCTCTACTCTTAGGTTTTATTTAGTTGATATTGTGTGTGATAAGGTTTCACTTTGACATTTTGTTCCTCTTATTCTATTTCCTTGCTATTATCTACATTCCCTTGAAAGTAAAAATTATGACCAGAGAAAAGGAAAGAGATTGGAAGAAAAAAAGAACAATAGTGATAATAATAGTAAAATTTGGAAAAGGAATCTTACAAGACCTGGGAAACTGGATAATTAACATGAGTAAGAAGTACAAAGGAATAAGATTATAAAGGTGGAACAAATACAATGAAACAAGGAACAAAATAGAGAAAAACATATAGAATGAATTAAAAGGTCAGAATGATGAGAAGAAGGGAAAGGAAAAAAGAAAAGAGGGAAGCAATAAAATAAAAAAGAATGAAAATAGCAAAAAAAAGTAGACAGAAATAAAAACAAGAAAAATTGTAGATCAAACAAAAAGAGGTGGAATGAAAAAACAACAACAGAAAACAGAAGATATATAGTTGAAGGAGAGAAAAGAAGTAGCATAGGTAGAGAAAATTGATCAATGAAAGAAAAAAAGAAAAAACAAACAAACAGATATACAAAGGAAGGAGAAACACAACAAACAGGAAACACGGCAGCAGCAACTCATTTAACTAAAGGAGAAAGAAGGAAAAAATAAAGAAACAGAAATAAACAGCCTTCCCTCTTAGACCCTTAGGGGTCTTCTCAGGCTGCTATTATTCATCAATCAATCACCTTGTAGCCTGCCCTCTGTTGGTTTTGAACCATTATTTATCGAGTAAAATAAGGAAAATAAAAAAATGAAATTTTTAAAAAAATAAGAGATGCAAGAAAAGCTATTAAAAAGAAAATGTCTATATATTCCATGTCATAAAGTATCATGTGGATGCCTGATAACTCCGTGGATCAATTCTAAAAGAAGAGATGGAAATTGAACCAGGGACCTCCTATATGTTAGTCAGGAATTCCTCCAGGGTGCTAAACCATCTACTTAGTTTAATTAGCATTTTTATTAATCTTTTTTTGTATTGTGGTTAAAAATCAAAGTTTTCACAATACATACCAACATTTGCAAAATGATATATAAATATATATGCGTATATGTGCATTTGCTTACAAAAATGTTATATATATATATATAAATATATTTTAAGAGGTGCTTAGATTACCCAAAATATTACACGGAACCCACTGGGATTCCCATGTTGCCCACCTTCCACACCTCCCACCACATCCCACAATGAACTTACACATCCTGGGGCCTTGCCACCAACCATAGAACACAGTTCACACCATAGACCACACTCTCTCCCACACAGTTCTGAGTGGTGTGTGCTGATTTAAAATGGCTTACATCCGTTGCCACAACGGTACTCAGGACAACCTCCAAATCCCAAAGAAGCCCCTGTATTTCAACTGCTCGTCCCCTCCCTGCCCCCAAAAGTGTCAAGTGGCCACTGGCTCCACCTCAATGTTATAATTTCTTCCATTGCTAAAATCACCATATGTGAACAACAGAATGCCATCAAGCCAACTCTAGTCCATAGTTCTTCCCCAAATCCTGAGGGATTGGGATGGTGATGTCCACTCCACCTCCAAGTGAGAGAGGTCTTAAATCCCATGGATATGGTGGGTGGGATGATCTTGCCTGCAGGTGCAGGCCTTCTACATTCCATGGGATGGCAGTTGCCCATCGTTGTCTCCTCGTCAAGTGACTTGGAGGAGACCATTGAGCTGTAGGGTAGGAGTTGCATCTCCACCGAGATTCCATGCACACCTGGCACATAGGTAGGCCAGAGGCTCCAGTCTCTGGAAGAATACCTAAAAACTTCAGCATCACATATAGGTTTGAATAGAAGGGACTGATGAACCATGTGCAGGAAGGACTTATTTGAGTCCAATTCTGTCACTCTTAGGAGCACAGATTCCAAAATAGAGCCCACTGATAAGGCATCAATCTCTGGGTCTATCCCCACTTATATAGGACCTGGGTGTCTCCAGAGCTCTCAGGAGCCCCTCTGTGTGGGGTGATAGGCACTTAGATGTTCTATGAGCTCCTATTGAGGTGTGCGTAACAGTTACCTCTGGGATGACCTACCGACTCTCTTTGAAGTCTCTTAGCCACTTGAACTCATTGGTCTTTACCTTTTCCCCCTTTAATTCAAGGTCTTTTTCCAGTTGTGTTGCCAGTTGGCACTTGGTGTTAATCCCTCGTTGCCAGGGATGCTCATCCCCGGGAGTCATGTCCCACATTGGGAGGAAGGTTATGCAATCATATGCTGAGTTTGGCTTAGAGAGAGGCCACATTTGAGCAACAAGGAGGCTCTCAGGTGGCAACCGTTAGGCACCCCACAACTGCAGGCTAAGTCTCAGTTACAAGAGCAAAGACTCACAAGGGTAGTCATCAATAAAAAAAAAAAAATCAATGGGTCATCCTCTTTTGACAGACACTGTCTCTGCACTCAGAGGACTATTGCTGCCCCTTTGGAGACTGTGGCAGATCTCTCCAGGCTAGGAATTCAGATTCTCTCATTTATTGTGTGATTCTCCACCCATCGTGACCATGCCCCATCTTTTGATCTTTTGAACGATTTGGTATATCTTTCATGTATATTCGGATGAACTAATTCCCATGAAACACCCCTCCCAGACACCCCCAACCAATAATCCCCTGTAACCCTTCTGTTGTCCAAATCTTCCATGAACCTGCAGTCCATAAAATAATCAAATACACTTAGTAGGAAAAAGAAACAAATATGATAAGCTTACATGCAAGAGACAAACATAAGGAAACTCAGGGGAAAAAAAAAAGAGAAGGAAAAAAAACAAATAAACAAAAAAACAAAACAAAATAAAATATAATTAGCGGATTGAGACATTCAAATATGGGCAAAAAAGCAAAGGAAATGCCTTTAAAAATATATATATATATATTTATTTTTTTCCTTTCTCTTTTCTTTTCTTTCCTTCCTTTTATCACTGTGTTATCAGATGTCTGGTATGCTGTGACACCTTCCCCCTCTCAATCCCCATTGTCTCCCAATTTTTCATTTAATTTTCAAAGAAGTTTTAGGTCACAGCAAAGTCACACACGGAGTGCCGGAGACTCCCAGATACCAAACCACCCCCGCTTCCCCACCCCATATTAACCCCCTCCCCTTTTTTTTGGATGTTAGCATTGTTATAACTGTTAAACAGATAGCAAAATATAACAACTAAACATTGTCAATGATTTACTGTATAGTTTAAAATTTAGATGATACAGTTTAATAATTTAGATGATATTGACTATGTCCTGTGTCCATTACTGTAAGGTAATGAAAAACCTTCCCCATGACCACCAAACGCCCCATTAGATCTTGAATATTCCCGTCCCCCCAGGCACCCAGGGCCCATGATACCGCCCTATCCCGACCCATGGAATGTCAGGATTCACAGTTACATGCCTTGGGGATTTGAACCTGCCTTTCCTAATCCACCCACCCACCAGTGCTGCACCATCAAACCCAGGGACACTACCACTCATCTGCCCGATCCCCCAACATGCAACCACACTCTATCCCTTTACCGTAGATTATGTCCATATGGGTGATGGCTCAAAGCCTGCTCATCTCTTACTCTCCTTTGTTAACCTATCTTTCAGAAAATGGTTTTCAGAGACTGCTCACTTTCCTCAGTTCAGATCATGAAGTCATATACTGTTCATCGTTCAGTGTCTGGCTTCCTTCACTCAACATAAGGTCTTCAAGATTCATCCATGTTATTCCATGTGTAAGCACTTTATTCCTTCTTACAGCTGAGTAATATTCCATTGTATGTATGTACCACATTTTGCTTATCCATTTGTCTGTTGATGGGCACCGGGGCTGATTCCAACTTTTGGCAATGGTGAACAATGCCACTATGAACATTGGTGTGCATATATCTGTTTGTGTCTTTGCTTTCAGTTCTTCTGAGTATATATCCAGCAGTGGAATTGCTGGATCATACGGAAGATCTATTGTTAGTTTTCTGAGGAACCATCAAACTGTCCTCCACAGTGGCTGGACCATACCGCAGTCCCACCAGCAGTGGATGAGAGTTCCTATTCCTCCACATCCTCTCCAACATTTAGTGTCTCCTGTTTTTTTAATAGCTGCCATTCTCATGGCTGTAAGATGGTATCTCATTGTAGTTTTGATTTGCATTTCCCTGATAGCAAGCGATGTTGAGCATTTTTCATGTGCTTTTTAGCCATTTGTATTTCTTCCTTGGAGAAGTGTCTTTTCAGGTCACTTGCCCATTTTTTAAATGGGTTGTTTTTCCTTTTATTTTCAAGGTGTAGGATTTCTTTATATATGCAGGATATTAGGCTCCTATCAGATATATGGTTGCCCAATATTTTCTCCCATTGAGTAAGCTGCCTTTTAATTTTCTTAATAACATCCTTTGAGGTGCAGAAGTTTTTAATTTTGAGGAGATCCCATTTATCTATTTTTTCTCTTGCTGCTCGTGCTTTGGCTGTGAAGTTCATGAAACCATTTCCTATTAAAAGGTCCTGTGGATGCTTCCCTACATTATCTTCCAAGATCTTTATGGTTTTGGCTCTTAAATTTAGATCTTTGATTCATCTTGAGTTGATTTTTGTATAAGGTGTGAGATGGCATTCTTCTCTCATTCTTTTGGATATGGATATTCAGTTCTCCAAGCACCACTTGTTAAAGAGGCCATTCTCTCCCAAGTGAGTGGGCTTCATGGCCTTGTCAAATATCAGATGACTGTATATGCGAGGATCTATATCAGAACTCTCAATTCGGTTCCATTGGTCAGTAGGTCTATCCTTGTGCCAATATCACGCAGTTTTGATCACTGTAGCTTTGTAGTATGTTTTAAAGACTTGTAGTGTGATACCTCCAACTTCATTTTTCTTTTTCAACATGTCTTTGGCAATTCGGGGTCTCTTGCCTCTCCAAATATATTTTTTGGTTAGTTTTTCCATTTTCTTAAAAAATAGACTATTGACTTTTTTTGGGATTGCATTAAATCTGTAGATTAGTTTGGGTTGGATAGACACCTTGATGATGTTTATTCTTCCTATCCATGAACAGGGAATATTTTTCCATTTAATTAAGTCTTCTTTGATTTCCTTTAACAGTGTTGTGTAGTTTTCTGTATATAAGTCCTTTACATCTTTAGTTAAATTTATTCCTAGGTATTTGATTCTTTTATTTACTATTGTAAATGGTATTTTTTTCCTGATTTCCTCCTCAGTTTGCTCGTTATTGGTATACAGAAATGCTACTGATTTCTGAGTGTTGATCTTATAGCCTGCAACATTACTGAACTCCTTTATAAGTTCTAGAAGCCTTTTTGTAGATTTCTCAGGGCTTTCTATGTATAGGATCATGTCATGTGCAAATAATGAAATTTTTACTTCTTCTTTTCCAATCTGGATGCCTTTTATGTCCTTTTCTTGTCTCAGTGCTCATGCAAGTACTTCTAAGGCAACGTTAAATAGGAGTGGTGATAGTGGGCATCCTTGTCTTGTTCCCGATCTCAGAGGGAATGCTTTTAGGATTTCACCGTTGAAAATGATGTTAGCTTTGGGTTTTTCATATATACCCTTTATCATTTTCAGAAAGTTTCCATCTATTCCTATCTTTTGTAATGTTTTTATGAGGAAAGAGTGATGTATTTTGTCGAATGCTTTTTCTGAATCTATAGAGATAATAATGTGATTTTTTTCTTTCAATCTGTTTAAGTGGTGTATTACATTGATTGATTTTCTTAGATTGAACCATCCTTGCATACCCGGCATGAAACCCACTGGTCATGGTGCATAATCCTTTTGATATGTTGTTGAATGTGATTAGCAAGTATTTTGGTAAGGATTTTATCATCTAGGTTCATCAGAGAATTTGGTCTGTAATTTTCCTTTCTTGTGATATCTTTATTTGACTTTGGTATTAGGGTAATGTTGGCATCATAGAATGAGTTAGGAAATATTCTTTCTACTTCTATTTTTTGGAAGAGCTTAAGTAGAATTGGTGTTAGCTCTTTCCGGAATGTTTGGTAGAATTCAGCTGTGAAGCCATCTGGTCCTGGACACTTCTTAGTTGGGAGGTTTTTAATGACTGAGTCTATCTCTTTACTTGTAATTGGACTGTTGAGTTCAACTATTTCTTCTTTCATCAATGTCGGCTTTTTGTGAGTTTCTAGAAACTTGTCCATTTCCTCTAAATTGTCATTCTTGTTGGCATATAATTTTTCAAAGTATCCTCTTATGATACTCTTTA
>JAKSZT010054527.1:1949922-2116994 GCA_026826555.1 Tolypeutes matacus
GATAGCTTTGATTAGTTGTTCGATGTACTGCATTGCTTCCTGGTTTTCATTTTTGCATTGGACCGGTCCGTGTTTTCCAGTTTCTCAGAGTCATTTGTATTTTTCTGTTGCCCTCTGGTCATCATATTATCTTGATGGGTTTGTTCAGTTGATTAGCTTTTCTCTATGCTCTAGGATTTTATTTTGTTGTTGATTCTGCGTGTGGGTTAAGTTTTCTCTTTGGCAATTTTTCTTATTATTTTATTTCCTTGCTTCTTTCTATGTTCCCTTGAAGGCAAAAGGTTAGGGCCAGAGGAATCAGAAGATGTAAGGAAGGTAAAAGGATAATAGAAATATTGATATAAGTTAGAAGAAAGGCAAAATGAGACTTAATGAGATGAATATTTAACTTGAGTAGGCAGTGTAGAGTACTAGGAAAAATTATGGAGTTCCTACAATGGACTGGGAAAACAAGTGGTAGAATATATATATATAGTGATTTAGAAGGCTGGGATTATGAGGAGGGAGAGAAATAGTAGAGAAAGGTCTTAAAGGAAAAAGTTAATACTAATAAAAAAAAAAAGAAAAAAGAAGAAGAAGAAAACAAAATAGCTTTGGGGAGCAGATAAGCCGACCTGAAGCAGCATTAGGCTGAGAGCAGATGCGAATCTGCACTCAAACTGATTTACTGAGCAGCCTGGTGACACTGGATCTCAGCGCCAGAAGGGGTGGAATCCGCCATCTTTAGCACTCCTCACTGACTAACATCAGAGCTTCAGCTAACCTGGTGAGTCCGGAAAGTGGGACGAGCTTGATTAATTTCCACAGGCCCATCTAGGGTCCCTTTTGTAAGGGGGTTGGTCTAGAGGAGGAATTATTTTGGGTCCTACATTTGGCTAAAAAAAAAAAAGTGAGGTCACCTCAACAAATGAAAAATAAATTCTTTTTAATTTAGTTTAATAGCTAAAAGCTGCTTCAGGACCTGCATATAGAACCCTGTGGGGAAATTCATTGATAAACACAAGTAGGCAGGAAGGATCCATGTGGACCCTAGGGGAATCATTGACCCCCCTTAGCTCTGTTTGACTGCTTGCCTGTGTGGATCTTTGGTTTCTCTCTGTTACTTTCTGGTCTATTGCTATTATTCCCGTTTTCCTCCCCCCTTCCTTTTTCCTTCTATTTTTTTTTTTTTTAAATAGGTGCTGCCAGCTGGTCGCTTCTTTGCTGGGCTTCTTATTCAGTAATTTCCCACTCGCTGTATATATTGATTCTGTATTACAAACTATCGCTTATCCTTCCTGCATCTTTCTGCCTTCTGTTTTCTGTTGTGGCTCTTAGAGACAACATTTTTTCATAGGCCCACAACTTAAGGGTGTCAATATCTATCTCCATCATTTTTGAATGCTAATTTTGCTGGATAGAGAATTCGTGGCTGGAAGTTTTTTCTTTTAGTGTTTTGACTATGTCATACCACTGTCTTCTTGCCTCCATGGTTTTAGCTGAGAAATCAGCATTTAATCTTATTGTGCTTCCCTTGTATGTGATGGTTCTCTTTTCTCTTGCTGCCTTGAATATTTTCTCTTTGTCTTGAGCATTGGACATTTTGACAAGTATTTGTCTTGGAGTTGGCCTGTTGGGATTTATACTATTTGGGGTGCGCTGTGCTTCCTGGATCTGCACATCCATCTCTCTCAATAGAGTTGGGAAGTTTTCAGCCATTAATTCCTTCAACACTCCTTTTGTTCCCTTTCCCTTCTCATCTCCTTCTGGGATGCCCGTAATGCGTGTGTTTGTGTGTTTTGTATTATTGGTTAATTCCTTGAGTCCATGCTGGATTTTTTCTATCTTTTTGTCTATCTGTTCTACAGTCTCTTTGATTTCATCTGTATTGTCTTCCATATTACTAATTCTTTCCTCTGCCTGTTCAAATCTGCTGTCATGTGAATCCAGCGTCTTTTTCATTTCTTGGCTTGTGCCATTGTTCACCATCATATCCATTACCTTTTTAGGCATGTTTGCTATTTCTTCAGTATGTTCTCCCAGTGTCTTCTTTATATCCTTAATTTCTTCCTTCAGTTCTTTAAGTTGGTACATGATATTTGTTTGGATAGCTTTGATTAGTTGTTCAATGTTCTGCATTGCTTCCTGGTTTTCATTTTGTGCATTGGACCGGTCCGTGTTTTCCAGTTTCTCAGAGTCATTTTGTATTTTTTTGTTGCCCTCTGGTCATCATATTATCTTGATAGGTTTGTTTAGTTGATTAGCTTTTCTCTATGATCTAGAATTTTATTTAGCTGTTGGTTCTGCGTGTGATATAAATTTTCTCTTTGGCAGTTTTTCTTCTTATTTTATTTCCTTGCTTCTTTCTATGTTCCCTTGAAGGCAAAAGGTTAGGGCCAGAGGAATCAAAAGATGTAAGGAAGGCAGAAGAATAATAGTAATATTGATAAAAGTTAGAAGAGGGGCCAAATGAGACTTAATGAGATGAATATTTAACTTGTGTAGGCAGTGTAGTGTACTAGGAAAAATATGGAGTTCCTACAATGGACTGGGAAAACAAATGGAGGGATATATATATAGTGATTTAGAAGGCTAGAATTATGAGGAGGGAGAGAAATAGTAAAGAAAGGTCTGAAAGGAAAAAGTTAATACTAATATAAAAAAAGAAGAAAACAAAATAGATGGAAGAGAAATTGACACCCTTAAGTTGTGGTCCTATGGAAAAATGTTGTCTCTAAGAGCCACAACAGAAAACAGAAGGCAGAAAGATGCAGGAAGGATAAGCGATAGTTTGTAATACAGAATCAATATATACAGCGAGTGGGAAATTACTGAAAAAGAAGACCAGCAAAGAAGCGACAGGCTGGCAGCACCTAATTAAAAAAATATATATATAAGAAAAAAGAAACGGGGGAGGAAAGAGGAAAGAATAGCCAGAGACCAGAAAGAAACAGAAAGAAACCAAAGATCCACACAGGGAAGCAGTCAAACAGAGGTAAGGGGGGTCAATGATTCCCCTAGGGTCCACTTGGATCCTTCCTGCCTACTTGTGTTTATCAATCATTTTCCCCACAGGGTTCTATATGTAGGTCCTGAAGCAGCTTTTAGCTATTAAACTTAATTAAAAAGAATTTATTTTTCATTTGTTGAAGTGACCTTCCTACTTTTTTTTTAATTTTTATTTTTTTAGCTAAATGCAGGACCCAAAATAATTCCTCCTCTAGACCAACCTCCTTACGGAAAGGACCCTAGCTGGGCCCGTGGAAATTATTCAAGCTCGTCCCACTTTCTGGCCTCCCCAGGTTAGTTGTAGCTCTGATGTTAGTCAGTGAGGAGTGCTAAAGACAGCCGATTCTGCCCTTCTGGAGCGGAGCTCGAGCTTCACCGGGCTGCTAAGTAAATCAGTTTGAGTGCAGATTCGCGTCTGCTCTCAGCCTGATGCTGCTTCAGGTTGGCTTATCTGCTCCGCAAAGCTATGGGGCAGTGCAGGCAGCCAGATCGATGTCTAAAAATAAAAAATACCCTTCCCTGTCCTCCAACAGATCCCTTCCTCTTTTGGGAAGTGTCCGTTCTTCCTGGCTCCACAGCGGCCTGGGTCTTATCCCTGGGGTGCTAGGGAAATCAGCTCCATTCCCCAACCTGAATCCCCCCTCCAGTTCACCGGGTGCTGATTAGCTCGGTTGTTCTGTTTACACAAGATCCAAGGGGCGCCAGGCAGCCAGATCCCCAGAAAATAAAACTTTTTTGCCCTGCTCAAGGCTCCAAATGGCCGTTTTATTTTATTTTATTTTATTTTATTTTTATTTTTTTTATTATGGGTAAAAATCAAAATTCTCACAATACATACAAACATTTGTAAAATGATATATAAATATATATGCATATATGTGTATTTGCTTACAAAAATGTTATTTTATATATATATATATATACATATATTTTAAGAGGTGCTTAGATTACCTAAAATATTATACGGAACCCACTCGGATTCCCATGTTGCCCACCTCCCACACCTCCCACCATATTTTATTTTATTTTTCCTCCCTAACCGCGGGCCTCAGCCCTCTGTGCCAACCACCACCGGCAGCCTTAAAACTCACAAATCTCCACCGTTCCATCCACGCCATTGATCCGTTCAGATAGATGCCCCAAGCTTCTCACTCCACGTGTGCACAGCACAGACCCCCGGGCAGGACCCCGTCCACAATCCGCCTTGCTCTGGGAGCTTGCAGTGTGTGCCCTTCTACACTAACACCATCTTGGCCCCTTGTTAATTAGCATTTTACAAGGTTATCTGCCCCTTTTCCCTCAGTCAGGTTAGATTTCCTGCAGTCTGCTGGAGTCCTGCAGATCAGTCACCTGTCTGTCTCTTCCTCCTTTCTGATATAATTCCTCTCTTTACCTAGGCAGTTGGGTGTGATAACCTGGCTGAGGAGATCACCCTTCCCTGTCCCTGTCGAGTCAGGGTCCCTTCCTGTATTCAAGAGGGTCTCAGCTGTCTAAACTCACCACAAAGTAGCCAATCTCCACCTTCTCAGACCCCTCTTCCTCCCAGGGAATCCGCTGTCACATTCTGTTCAGAGCAGGGAGACAGTGGTCCTACCTAGGCTCTTTGTCCTGAGTGTGTGGTTGATGTGCCACTTCCAGCTACAGGGGTGAGAAACTCATGATTTTCCTTTGGCTTCTATATATTTCCAGTATCCTTCTAGAAGATTCAGAGCACCTTTCCATTCTATATATATCCAAAGAAGCTGGCAGGGTGGAAGATATCTTCTCTCCTCTCAGTTAGATACAATTCACTACGAGTTTTACCCTTACTTAATATCTTGGGTGTGGGGGAGGGGAGTCCTTCCTGGTGGCTGGGAGGCTTAATAACTCACAGCTTGTTGTTTCAGCTTCTTTGAGTCTTTGTCCCTCACTCTTCTGGGAGTTGTGAAGCAGTGTCCTGGTCTACTGTACTCCAAAGCAGGTTACCAAGGCAGCCTTTGGCTCTCCATTGTTTTAGTGAGAGCTGAGCCTTATTGTCTAACCCATTGTCCATGTTCACACAATCCCCTAGTTAAATTCATTGTATTTCATGCAGATATCTACGTAATTCAGTACTATTAATTAAAAACAACATCATTTTCATCCCAAGGACAGTGACATATTTGTTACAAAAGATCATATAAAAGTGGATCATATAAAAGTGGGTCTTTTTTTTTCTTTTGTCTATGGTATCTCTTTATGCTAGTGCCACACTATCTTAATTACTGTAGCTTTCAAATAAGTCTTGATATTTTGTAATGTAAGTCTTTCCACACTGTTCATCTTTCTTAAAAACTTCTTGGGTATTGTTTTTTTATTTTTTTAATTAATAGATTTTATTTTAAAGCAGTTTCAAGTGTACAGAAAAAGTGAGGAGAGAGTACAGTGAAATTCCACATATCTCCTTCCTCACTGCACAATTTACCCTTTATTAACATCTTGCATTAGTGTGGCATTTTTGTTACAATTAAACCAATCTTGATACACTAAAGCCCATAATTTACAGTAGAGTTCACACTTTGTATTGTAAAATTTGAAGAATTTTGACAATGCATAAAGTCAGTTTTCATGATCACAGTATCATAAAAAATAATTTTGCTGCCCTAATTATCTTATGTGCTTCATCTATTCATTCTTCCCTCATTTTCTGCACTCTCATGGTGAATCCTTGGCTACCACTGATCTTTTACTACCTCTATACTTTTGCTTTTTTCAAAATGTCATAAAGTTGTAATCATAGAGAAAGTAGGCTTTTGTAAATTGCTTCTTTCACTTAACAGTGTGCAATTAAAGTTTCTACATGTCTTTTGTTGCTTGAAAACTCATTAATTTTTTATCACTGAATAATATTCCATTGCATGGCTGTAATTTGGTTTGTTTATTCATTTGTCTAAAGAAGGGAATCTTGGTTGCTTCTAATTTTTTGCACTTATGAATAAAGCTGATATCAACATTCATGTGCAGGTTTTCTTGTGTAATAAGTTCCCAACTCATTTGGATAAATACCTAGGAGCACAATTACTTGATCATAAGGGAAGACTATGTTTAGCTTTGTAAGAAGCTGCCAAATTGTTTTCCAAAGTGGCTGGACTGTTTTACATTCTCACCATCAATAAATGGGCATTCCAGTTGGTACATGTGGCAGTTTGAGATTATTTTATGGATCCCAGAAAGAGAAAAATTATGTTTGTAAACTAAGTTATTCCTCTGGGTGTGATTCCCTTTGATTGCATTAAATTCAGTTAAGGGACCTTTGATTAAATTAACTATTAAGAGTGCTGTACGGCCTTTTATTGGACTACATCAGTGAGATATGACTCAGGTTTAGACCCTGCCTCCTTGCTGGGTCTGATATAAGCAGACTCATATAGTGAGACAAAAAAGGAAAAAAAAGAACCTGCATATTTTTGATTCTGCAATGTGTGAGAGAGGATTGCTTATGCATGAAATCCCCAAGAGGCTGGGCCCACGGAGCAACTCAAGAGCCCAGACCTGATATATAATTGATAGCTTACATTTAAACTTGGGAAGAGAGTGGAACAGCCAAGATACAGGATACAGGAGACCCAGAAAAAGACAAGTCTTATGCCAGCTTGTATCTGAAATCAGAAGAAAGCAGAGCAGCGGACCCTGAGAAAGGAAGCCCTGAGGGGAATACAGAGACCAGGCAAATATTGTCAGCCATCTTGCTTCAACACATGACAACTGACTTTGGTGAGATAGCACCTCTTATGGTGCCCTGAGTTGGACTTTTCACAGCCTTGGAACTTTTTAAGGTTTTACCCTAAATAAATATCTATATATTTATATATAGATATTTCTGGTCCTTTTCAAAGCAGCCCTTTGGCAAACTAAAACAGAACACATCCTCTCCAGCATTTGAATTTGTCAGTGTTTTGGGTTTTATCCACTCTAGTAAGTGTTCAGTGGTATTTCACTGTTGTTTTAATTTGCAATTTCCTAATGATGTATAATACTGAGCTATTTTTTCTTATTGTTGGAGGCTATCATAGTTTATTTGTTTAGTGATTTTTCTAAACTATTTATACATATATTCCTTGGTGTTTGTAGTCATTGAAGTCTTTCTTGGCATATGTAGGTGCTGAAGTCTTTATTCCTCTAGCTTGAATCCAGCTATTTACATGACACACATTTCCTTAAATACCAAAAAACATAACAGAAAAAGTCAAAACAGTAAAAGACATCTCTCCCAGTCTTTTCAGGTTGGCTCTGTGCTGGGGTTCTTCTTCAGTCTTTTCTGAGCCTAAAGAACAAAATAATATAAGAGAAAACCTTTGGGTACTTTCAGATTTTATTTTGTATTAATTTTTATTTTGAAATAATTTCAAACTTACAGGAAATGTTGAAAAATAATACAATAACCATACATATAGCTCCTATACAGAAATTCAGGTTCAACAACATTTAACATTTTACCACATTTGATAAAACATTTTGTCCGCCTGTTTATCTATCTATCTATCTATCTATCTATCTATCTATCTATCTATCTAGCTAGCTATCTATCTATCTATCATCTATCTATCTATCTATCATCTATCTATCTATCATCTATCTATCTATCTATATCTATCTATCATCTCTTTCATTTTTGAAATATTTGAAAGTATCATTCTCCTTGAACACTTAATAATTCCCTGTATATTTATAAAGAACAAGGATATTCTCTTATACAAACATCATTAGTACAGCTATCAAGTTCAAAAAATTAGCACTGATACAAAGTACACAATGTATATTAAAATTTTTTTGTGCAACGTGATGTCTTCAAGGTTCATCCATGTTGAACCATAAGTCAGAACTTCATTCCATTTTTTTAAAGATTGAGTTTTCACATATTTTCACTATTAGTGAAATTTTGTTCTTACAGCGCAACCATGCATAAAATACAGGATTTCCATACAACATCCAACCACAAACACCTTGCATTGGTATGTTACATTTGTTAAAATTGATGATAGCACATTTTATAAATTGTACAATTAACTAAATTCCAGGGTTTAACTTAAGGTTCACTTTTTTCATGGAGTAGTTTCATGGTTTTATTTTGTTACCATATACACAACCTAACAATTCACCTGTTAATCACATTCAGATGTATATTTCAGTACTTTTAATTGCATTCACAATGTTGTGCTACCATCACCACCATCCATTACCAAAACATTTTCATCAGTGCAAATAAGAACTCTATATATTTTAAGCCTTCAGTTCTAATTCATTACTCCACAACATCCCTTGGAAATGTATCATGTAGATTCTTACTCTATAAGTTTGCTTATTCTAATTGTTTCAAATCAGTGAGATAATACAATATATTTTTCCTTGTGTATATGGCTTATTTCACTCAACATGATGTCTTCAAGGTTCATTAGTGTTACTGAATGTATCAGGATTCATTTTGTTTCATGGAGGAATAATATTCCACTGTACCTATATATCATGTTTTATTTAGCCATTCATTGGTTGATGGGCACTTGGATTGCATCCATCTTTTGGTAATTGTTAATAATGCCTTTATTAACAATAGCAGGCAAACATCTGTTTGAGTGCCTGCTTTCAATTCTTTTGGCTATATACCTAATAGTGGGGTTGTTAGGTCATATATTAATTCCATATTGAGCTTTCTGAGGAATGGCCAAACTGACTTCCACAGTGGGTGCATCATTTTACATTGCCACCACAAATTAATGAGTGCTCCTATTTCTCCACATCATCTCAAACACTTGTTATTTTCTTTTTTTTTAAAAAAAGACTAGCCATTCTAAGTGTGAAATGGAATCTCATGGTGGTGTTTACTGCCATTTCCCTGAAGGCTAATGATGTTGAGCATCTTTTCATGTGCTTCTTGTCCATTTATATATCTTCTTTGGATCAATGTCTATTCAAGTCTTTTACCCATTTTAAAAATATTTTTATTACATAAGTCATGAACTTACAAAACAATCATGTACATGAGAAGATTCCCATACAACATCTCTTCACCAACATACCACATCGTGGTGGAACATTTGTTAGAAATTATGAGATAATTTCATCAGACTATAATCACTAACTATGGTTCCTAGAGTACATTTAGAATATTTTCCCATACCTTTCTACTATTAATAATGGAAAGTATATCTTTCTATTATATAGAAACACAGTATATCTTTGGAATTGATGCAAGATATTAAAGTATTGCTGTTAACTATAGTCCATCGTTTCCATTAATTGTATTTTCCCAAGCCTCCCCACATTCCCACCACCCTGCAATAGTGATGTATACCCTTTCTAGTTCACAGAAGGACGTTCTTGCATTTATACTATAACTCAAAATTCTCATCCACCTCTGGGTTCACTGTGTTATTCAGTCTCTAGATTATTCTCCAGCTTTTTTCAATCGACATTTACACCCTACACTACCCTTTTCAGCCACAATCCCATTTATAAACCAGCTGTTACTCACTATAATGTGTTACCATCAACTCTCTCCATTTCCACCCTTTTGCAGTCAAGTTAATTAAAACTTCTACATACATTAAACATCAGTAGTCCTTTTCAGCCCTGGTCTTATCTCCTAATAACTTATACTCTAGGTTTTAACTCTGTACATTTATTCTTTGTATTTAGTTCATATTAGGGAGACCATGCAATATTTGTTCTTTTTTATCTGGTTTACTTCACATAGCATGTCTTCAATATCCATCCATGTTATCATATGAGTCCTAATTTCATTTCTTCTCACTGAAGCATCATATTTCATCATATGTATATAACACATATTGTTTATCTATTCATTGGTTGATAGATACTTGGATTGTTTCTATCTTTTGGCAATTGTGAATAACAACACTATGAACATTGGTGTGCAGATATCCGTTTGTGTCACAGTTGTCAGTTATTCTGAATACATTCCTAGTAAAGGAAATGCTGGATTATATGGCAGTTCTATATTTAGCCTCTGGAGGAACTGCCAAACTGACTTCCAGAGTTTTTGCCCATTTTTAAATTGGATTGTTTTTCTTTTTGTTGTTAGTTCGAAGGTTTTCTTTATATATTCTGGATATTAAACGCTTACCAGACATGCGGTGTCTAAATATTTCCCCCCATTGTGTAGGTTATCATTTTACTTTCATGATAATATTCTTTGAGGCACACAAGTTTTTAATTTTGATTAGGTCCCATATATATATATATATATTTGTACCTAGTGCTTTTGGGGTAAAGTTTAAGAAGCCATTGCCTAACACAAGGACTTGAAGTTGGTTCTCTACATTTTATTCTAGGAGTTCGATAGTTTTAGCTATTATATTTAGGTCTTTGATCTATTTTGACTTGATTTGTGTATATGGTATGAGATAGGGATCCTCATTTGTTTTAGTTTGCTAAAGGCTGCCAAGGAAATACCAGAAATGAGTTGGTATTTACAATGGGGATTTATTAATGTATAACCTTGCAGTTCTGAAGATGTGAAAGTGTACAAACAAAGGCAACATCAGGAAATGCTTTCTCCCTTAGATGTAGCTGTAGGTGATCAGGCACATGGTAGTGTATACTCATCTTTCCCTTTCCTTTGGGCCTTGTTGCTTTCAGCTTCTGGCTTCAGTGCCTCCTCTCAGCTTCTTTGTTCCATTGATTTTAGCTTCTGCTTCCTCTGTCCTTCTTTCTTAGTTTATGGGGTTTTCTCTGTTTCTGTGACCCCTTCTTTCCCATTTATAAAGGACTCCAGTAAAAGGACCAAGATATACCCTGGTCTATGCCCTACTGAAGCAATCCAATCAAATGGCCCTCAACTGAATCCAACCCAATTAAATTGTCCCACACCCAAAGGAATGGACAAATTTAAGAACATAATTTTCTGAGGTACACAAAGACAAAAAGAACCACATTCCAAACTCTAGACCTCAAAAATACATGTTCTGTCCATATACAAAATGCTTTCATTCCATCACAATATTTCAAATGCCTTAAATAATATCAGTAACAAGATTAAGTTCCGCTCTCATCCAAATTGATTATAGGCATGTCTGTCTTGGGGCAAAATTCCACTCAGGCTACAAAATGAAATAAAAAAGTAAGACAGTAGATGAATAAGTGGAAGAAAGTGTCATTGTACATATAAGACAACAGATCTTACAGTGATGAAAGGCAAAATGTCAAAAAATATAAATATGCTTTCATTATTTTTATTATCCCCAATTTTTACTTTTTTATTTTTATATATTTTTAATTTTTTGTATTTCCTTTCTTATTTTTAAAACTGTATTAATTATTTCATTTTCTTATTAATTGCATTTGGCTATTTTATTCGCTTCATTTTTGAAGAATTTTTGGATCACAGAAGGGTTACAACTGTGGCAGAGGAGGATCATTGGTGTGGGAGTCAGTGATGGGTGATATATGAGAGAACACTCACCTGGGCATACATATAAGGCATATAAATGTGTTCAAATGTCCATGAGGCATTGTCACAGTAGGTGGATATTCACAACATAACCAAAGGAATATCAAATTCCCATCCTGGGGAGCTCTGCCACATTCTCTAATGAATCAGCAAGAATCTCCTGAGTACAGAGGTAATGACTAGTGAAGGAGGATGGTCAATTAATGGGCCCTAATACTGACGATTGTAATTATGAACCTTTACTGTTGAAATGGAAACAGCCTAGTATTACAGGGTGCCTAAGAATAGCCTCCTGGGAACTTCCTTGGTGCTCAAATATGGCCTCACTCTAAGCCAAACTCAACATATAAATACATTACCTTCCCCCAGCATGGGACATGGCTCCTGGGGATAAGCCTCCCTGGCACCAAGGGATTACTACCAAGTACCAACTAGCAATGCAACTGAGAAAAGACCTTGACCAAAAGGGGTAAAAGGTAAAAACAAATGTGTTTATATAGCTAAGAGAGTTAAAAGTGTTTCAGGAATTCATTCCAGAGTTTACACCTATGCATGTCTCAGCAGGATCTCATTGACAGGCAAACTTGATACTACCACAAATAGTGGGGCTTCTGAGGGCCTTGCAGAAATCCAGATACTATTGTCAGAGCAGATATCTCAGGAGTTTGGTGCCTTGCCAGTGGGCCTTACTTTGGAATTTATGCTCACCAGTGGCAGAATTTGTCTCAGTTGTGGTTTCCCTACACATGTCTCTTCTGTCTTATTTGAACCTATAATTAGTACTAGAGTTGGTAGGTATACATCCAAGAGACTTAAATCTTTGTGTTGTCCATGTGCCAGCTGGGCCCTGAATCTCAACGGAGTTGCAACACCTACTCTCCATCTCATTGGTCTCACCCAGGACAACTAATATGGAGTTGGTGATTGAAAACTTCCATACGAAGGAACCAAGCGAGTTTACAAGTGCAAGCAAGTGAGTCCCATCTATCAACCTGTGATGGTTAGGCTAATGTGTCAACTCGGCCAAGTAGTTGTGTCCAGGTGTTTGTTCCAGCAAGCACTGGGCTAATTGTAATACAAGAGCATTTATGGACTTCAATCACCAGTGAGTTTACTGCATGGATGGCTGATTACATCTGCATCAATCAGGGAGATGACATTATCAATGGGTGGTGCTTTTATCCAATCAGTTGAATGACTTAAAAGTGGAAGTGATTTCAACATTCAGAGAGAATTTCCCAGCTCGTCGTTGGACAGGCAACTTCTCCCAGAGACTCACAAACGACCTTTCATCGGGTTTTCATTGGAGCCCCTGGTTTGCAGCTTGCCTGAGGAACCTGGACTTGTGTGTCCCCACGGTCGTGTGAGAGACTCTTTTAGAGTTCCATATTATTCACAGATATCTCCTGCTGATTCTGTTTCCCGAGAGAACCCTGACTAATACAGCTGGTACCGGGAGTGGTTCTTGAGGAACAGAGTCTTAAACATGGGATGTCTGAGGTGGCTCTCCACTCTAATTGGACTCACGGGTACTAATGACTCCCTTTCCAATAATGAGGTTGCTAACAGTCCATGGCGTGAGCTGGCAATAGAGATACACAAAATAGCATCATTGGATTCCCCTACTTCCATGTTTATAAGAAGCAAGGATCTGGGTGAGAGTGTTTTCATCACTTTAAAAGAATTTTGTGGAGGAAAAAAATATAATGATGTTGGCTGGCTCCTTCTAGATACTCTGGATACAGTTACAAAAGAAAGGGATGAGCTAAAGTCTTCAATTTTGAAACTTAAATGCCACATGAATGATATGACAGTTTCTACTTGTGCCTTGAAAGAAAATCTTGTCTCCTGTAGCCACAGACTTGAGATATCTGAGAATCAAACGCAGTATCTCATTGTACGGGTAGCAGAATTACAGAGGAAACTAAAATCTCAACCTCGCAGGGTTTCTGCAATTAAAGTGAAGGCATTGATTGGAAAGGAGTGGAACCCCGAGGATTGGGACGGAGACATATGGGATGATGATAATATTGGTGGGGACATTGGAACCCTAAATTCTGCTAAGACTTTACCAGATAAACCTGTGATGGCCTGCCCTATGGAGACAACACCTTCTCTACCTTGTATCTTCCAGCCTCCAGCCTGCCCCAGGGAGTCTGGACTTCCTTCCAGCCCTGAGGTGGGTACAAGCCAAATGGAAGCCTGCACTGCCCAGCCTCTGGCCTGCCCCAGGGAGTCTGGACCTCCTCCCAGCCCTGAGGCAGGTACCAGCCTAACTCCATCATGCACTGCCCAGCCTCCACCTTGCCCCAGAGAGTCTGTACCTCCTACCAGCCATGAGGCAGGTACCAACCAATCTCCAGCATGCATGGTCCAACTTCCAGGCTGCCCTGAGGAATCTGTCTTCCAACCCCTGCCTGAAGAGAATAATCCTGTCTCACCAGAAGAAAATTCAAAGGAATGCCCTCAGGTCAGTAGCCTGCAAGACATCTCTAATCCTTCTCCTTACCCAGACCCCCCACCCCTCTTGTCTTCGAGACCCATTACTAGATTAAAATCACAACAAGCCCCCAAAGGTGAAATACAAAGTGTGCTCCATGAGGAAGTACGTTATACACTGAAAGAACTGCATGAGTTTTCCAACTTATATAGACAGAAATCAGGGGAATATGTGTGGGAATGGATACTAAAGGTATGGGATAATGGTGGAAAGAATACAAAGTTGGATCAGGCTGAATTTATTGATATGGACCCACTAAGCAGAAATTCTGGATTCAACGCTGTAGCTCGAGGGGTTAGAAAGGGCTCTAATAGTTTGTTTGGGTGGCTGACTGAAGCATGGACCAAATGATGGCCTAGCATGTCTGATGTTGAGATGCCTGATTTGCCATGGTATACAGTAGATGAGGGGATTCAAAGGCTTAGAGAGATTGGAATGCTAGAATGGATTTACCACTTGAGACATGCCCACCCACCCCAGGAATGTCCAGAGGACACACCTTTAACCAGGACTGTGAGGAATAAATTTGTAAGACTAACTCCATCTTCTCTGAAGAGCTCTGTGGTTGCTCTTCTCTGCAGTCCAGATATTACTGTAGGGGGGGCTGTAATGGAGTTGGAGTCCTTAAATATTATGGGGATGATCGGATCAAGGCCCGGTAAAAGTCAAGTATCGGCAGTTAATCGCCAAAGCCAAGGTAGGCGTGGCTACCGCAATGAAAGACAGATTCAAAACAGCACACAGAATAGTCTGAGTCGCATGGAGTTATGGCGTTGTTTAATAGATCATGGGGTACCCAGAAGTGAAATACATGGGCAGTCTACTAAGTTTCTTCTGGATCTGTATAAGCAGAAGAGTTCTAGGTCAAGTGAACAAAATCCTAACTCTAATTACAGACGCAGAGAATCATGGCCCCTTAATCAGTTCCCAGACTTGAGATAGTTTACAGACCCAGAGCCCCTTGAATGAGGGGAAGGCCGGGTCCCCTTGGGGAAGGATCCTGTTAAACTGCCAAAAATTTATACAGTTAATCTTCCTCCCACCTTTCCCCAGGGAGACCTACAGCCTTTTGCCAGAGTAACAGTGCATTGGGGAAAAGGAAATGATCAGACATTTCGGGGATTATTAGACACTGGCTCAGAAGTCACATTAATTCCAGGAGACCCAAAACATCACTGTGGTCCAACAGTCAGAGTAGGGGCTTATGAAGGTCAGGTGATTGATGGAGTTTTAGCTCAGGTCCGTCTCACAGTGGGTCCAGTGGGTCCCTGGACCCATTCTGTGGTTATTTCTCCAGTTCCAGAATGCATAATTGGAATAAACATACTCAGTAACTGGCAGAATCCCCCATTGGATCCCTGACTCATGGAGTGAGGGCTATTATGGTTGGAAAGGCCAAGTGGAAGCCTCTAGAACTGCCCCTGCCTAGCAAAATAGTAAATCAAAAGCAATACCAGATTCCTGGAGTTATTGCAGAGATTAGTGCCACCATCAAGGATTTGAAGGATGCAGGGGTGGTGATTCCCACCACATCCCCATTCAACTCTCCTATTTGGCCTGTGCAGAAAACAGATGGATCTTGGAGGATGACAGTAGATTGTCGTAAACTTAAGCAGGTGGTGACTCCAATTGCAGCTGCTGTCCCAGATATGATATCATTGCTTGAGCAAATCAACACTTCCCCTGGTACCTGGTATGCAGCTGTTGATCTGGCAAATGCTTTTTTCTCAATTGCCATTAGTAAGGACCACCAAAAACAGTTTGCTTTCAGCTGGCAAGGCCAGCAGTATACTTTCACTGTCCTGCTTCAGGGGTATATCAACTCTCCAGCCCTATGTCATAATATTGTCCGCAGGGACCTTGATCGTCTCTCCCTCCCACGAGACATCACACTGGTCCATTATATTGATGATATCATGTTGATAGGACATACTGAGCAAGAAGTAGCAAAGACTCTAGATTTATTGGTAAGGCATTTGCTTGAGAGAGGATGGGAGATAAATCCAACAAAAATACAAGGTCCTTCCACCTCAGTGAAATTTCTAGGTATCCAGTGGTGTGGGACCTGTCGAGATATCCCTTCGAAAGTAAAGGATAAGCTGTTGCACCTGGCCCCTCCTACGACCAAAAAGGAGGCACAACGCTTAGTTGGCCTCTTTGGATTTTGGAGACAACACATTCCTCATTTGGGTGTGTTACTGCGGCCCATTTACCGAGTGACCAGAAAAGCTGCTAGTTTTTATCCGGGACTGGAACAAGAGGAAGCCCTGCAACAGGTCCAGGCTGCTGTGCAAGCTGCACTGCCACTTGAACCATATGATCCAGCAGATCCAATGGTGCTGGAAGTTTCAGTGGCAAATAGAGATGCTGTCTGGAGCCTTTGGCAGGCCCCTATAGGGGAATCACAATGCAGACCCTTAGGATTTTGGAGCAAAGCCTTGCCATCCTCTGCAGATAACTACTCCCCTTTTGAGAAGCAGCTTTTGGCTTGCTACTGGGCCTTAGTAGAGACTGAACGCTTAACCATGAGCCATCAAGTTACCATGAGACCTGAGTTTCCTATCATGAGCTGGGTATTGTCTGACCCAACAAACCATAAAGTTGGGTGTGCACAGCAGCACTCCATAATAAAGTGGAAGTGGTATATACGAGATAGGGCTCGAGCAGGTCCTGAAGGCACAAGTAACTTACATGAGGAAGTGGCCCAAATGCCCATGGTCACCACCCCTGCCGTGTTACCTTCTCTTTCCCAGCCCACAGCTTTGGCCTCTTGGGGACTCCCTTACAATCAGTTGACTGAGGATGAGAAAACTCGGGCCTGGTTTACAGATGGTTCTGCACGATATGCAGGTACCACCCGAAAGTGGACAGCTGCGGCACTGCAGTCCTTTTCTGGGACATCCTTGAAGGATAGCGGTGAGGGCAAATCCTCCCAGTGGGCAGAGCTTCGAGCAGTGCATCTAGTTGTTCATTTTGCTTGGAGGAAGAAATGGCCAGAGGTGCGTTTGTACACTGATTCATGGGCTGTTGCCAATGGTTTGGCTGGATGGTCAGGGACCTGGAAGGAACATGTTTGGAAAACTGGTGACAAGGACGTCTGGGGAAGAGCTATGTGTATAGATCTTTCTGAGTGGGCAAAAAACATGAACATATTTGTGTCCCACGTGAATGCTCACCAGAGGGTGACTTCGGCAGAGGAAGAGTTTAATAATCAAGTGGATAAGATGACCCGCTCTGTGGCTAACGCTCAGCCTCTTTCCCCAGCCACTCCTATCATTGCCCAATGGGCTCATGAACAAAGTGGCCATGGAGGTAGGGATGGAGGTTATGCATGGGCTCAGCAACATGGACTTCCCCTCACCAAGGCTGACTTGGCTACAGCCACTGCTGAATGCCCAATCTGCCAGCAGCAGAGACCCACACTCAGACCCAGATATGGTACCATTCCTCAAGGTGACCAGCCTGCTACCTGGTGGGAGGTGGACTACATTGGGCCACTTCCATCATGGAAGGGGCAGCGATTTGTTTTAACTGGAATAGACACATACTCTGGCTATGGGTTTGCATTTCCGGCACGCAATGCTTCTTCCAAAACTACCATCCATGGACTTACTGAATGTCTTATCTACCGCCATGGCATTCCACACAGCATTGCTTCTGATCAAGGAACCCATTTCACAGCAAATGATGTGCAGGAATGGGTGCATGTCCATGGAATTCACTGGTCTTACCATGTTCCCCATCACCCTGAAGCAGCTGGATTAATAGAACGGTGGAATCGCCTTTTGAAGACTCAATTACGGCGCCAACTAGGAGGCAATACCTTGCAGGGCTGCGGCAATGTTCTCCAGGACGCTGTGTATGCTCTGAATCAACGTCCTCTCTATGGTGCTGTTTCTCCCTTAGCCAGGATTCATGGGTCCAGGAATCAAGGGGTGGAAATGGGAGTGGCACCACTCACTATTACCCTTAGTGACCCACTAGGAAAATTTTTGCTTCCTGTCCGCGAAACCTTAAGCTCTGCTGGACTACAGGTTTTAGTCCCAAGAGGAGGAGTGCTGCCACCTGGGAACATAACAGTGATTCCATTGAACTGGAAGTTAAGACTGCCACCTGGCCACTTTGGGCTCCTCTTACCTGTGAATCAACAGGCAAAGAAGGGAATTACTGTACTGGCTGGGGTGATTGATCCTGACTATCAAGGGGAAATAGGACTACATCTACATAATGGGGGTAAAGAAGAGTTTGCCTGGAATGCAGGGGATTCTCTAGGGCGTCTCCTAGTCCTGCCATGCCCTGTGATTAAAGTCAATGGAAAATTGCAACAAACCAATTCAAGCAGGACTAACAATGGCCCAGAATCTTCGGGAATGAAAGTTTGGGTCACCCCACCAGGCAAAGAACCACGGCCAGCTGAAGTGCTTGCTGAAGGTAACGGGAACATGGAATGGGTAGTGGAAGAAGGTAGTGATAAATATGAACTTAGACCATGTGACCAGTTACAGAAACGAGGACTGTAATGGTCATGAACCCTTCTTCCATGTTTCGTTATGAGTATGATTGTATATGTACACAAAATGAATTTCTTTGTTTTCTTCTCCAATCGTTTCCCCTATCATGAAAAGTTGTATTAATCCCACATCATAATATTTAAGGATGTCGCGTTTAAGAGTGACTATCATCCAAGGACTTGCACCCTGTTCTGTAGGGAATTAATGCTTTTCCGGTTGTACACAGGGGAGTTGAACATTGTTAGGTGGAAATATATATGTATACTTATCTTTTATTGTTTTTACTTAGAGACTAAGTATTGTTTAGAGTAATGTGTATGATTGCCGAGTTGACAAGGGGTGGACTGTGATGGTTAGGCTAATGTGTCAACTCGGCCAAGTAGTTGTGTCCTGGTGTTTGTTCCAGCAAGCACTGGGCTAATTGTAGTACAAGAGCATTTATGGACTTCAATCACCAGTGAGTTTACTGTGTGGATGGCTGATTACATCTGCATCAATCAGGGAGATGACATTATCAGTGGGTGGTGCTTTTATTCAATCAATTGAATGACTTAAAAGTGGAAGTGATTTCAATATTAAGAGAGAATTTCCCAGCTCGTCGTTGGACAGGCAACTTCTCCCAGAGACTCACAAACGACCTTTCATCGGGTTTTCATCGGAGCCCCTGGTTTGCAGCTTGCCTGAGGAACCTGGATTTGTGCGTCCCCAGGGTCGCGTGAGAGACTCTTTTAGAGTTCCATATTATTCACAGATATCTACTGCTGATTCTGTTTTCCGAGAGAACCCTGACTAATACACAACCCTTTGGGATCAAAGCCCCCTTTCAATTAAAGGTGGAACAGACATCACCATCACAGAATCCTCAGGATTGGGGAATGAACTATGGACTACAGTAGACTTACTTGTTCTATTATAGACTTATTGCGATTCTAGCAGTAGAAGAAATTATATTATTGATGCGGAGGCAATGGTTGTGAGGGCAGAGAGAGGAAAAAACAAGTGTAACATGGGGGTATTTGGGGGACATGGGAATTGTCCTGAATGACACTGCAATGACAGATACAGGCCATTATAAGTCTTGCCATAATATACAGAACTGGGTGGGAAAGAATGTGAACTACAATGTAAACTTTAATCCATGCTTAGTGGCAATGTTCTAAAATGTGTTCATCAATTGCAATGAATGCACCTCACTAATGAAGGATGTTGTTAATGTGGGAAAATATGGGAGGTGTGGGGAGTGAGGCATATGGGAATCCCCTATATTTTCAAGTGAAATTTGTATAATCTAAGTAGCTTTAAAAAATAAAAACTGAAAATAAAAAGACAAGAGGGTTTAAAAAAAAAATCCCCTCTGTCTGTGGACTTGTGAAATTTAGAAAACAAGTTATCTGTTTCCAATATACAATGGATCAAAAGTCATAGAATAAACATTCCATTGCCATAAAGATAAATTTGAAAAAATAGAGGTCATGGCTCAGAAACCTACAGGGCATAATCCATTAGATTTCAAGAACTGAGAATCAACTATAGAATGATATTCTGTCCTCCGACCTGATGGAGTGGCAGTCCCACCCTTTCAAAGGACTTCCCAATGGCTATGTTCTGGCTCCATCCCTATCAAGCATCAAGTCATTGGATGAACTCTAGGTCCTACCCTCCAAGAAAACTGAGGTGTTGGCCACATTCTCCCCAATCTCCAGGGCACAGGCTTAACCCCCTCAGAACAGTAGAATGGTGGCCAAACTCTCCATATTTCCCAGCAATTATGCTCTATCTTCTCTGAAGCCTGGGGTGGTAACATTCTCCCTAAGCAATGGGGTAGAAATTATGCCCTCTTTAATTGCTGAAGCATACTCACCCTTTCTGCACACATGGATGGGAACCCTTTTTTGGTCAGAAAAGATATTTTTAGACTGGACCTCGGTTTCCATGGTTCTTCCTTTGAAGTCATTTTTCTTTCAATTTCTCCCTTTTCTGTCCCTTGTATTTCAGGCTCACAGTGGTTCTGTTAATACAGATATCTCAGAATACTTGGTTTCACATGCAGGAAACAGGTGTCCAAGGTATCATATTTTAATAGTTCCACATAACCTTCCAGAATAATTGCATTTCCAATCCTGATTTATGCTGAAATGATTGGCTGGTTCTACATTCAGTTAAATCCTTACATGGGTCACTACTCTCTGGGGACTAATTTTCCAGAATGTTGGAGTTTTACAAAGAATCAATTTCTGGGTTTTTTTTGTGTGTGCCTTGGACTTCATTTCTCAGTTTATCATTTTCCTCTCACATTTGCTCTAAGCTGGAAAGAGAAGTCAGGCCACATTTTCCACACTTAGTTTGGAAATGTCAAATTTCCAAACTTGTCACTTTCAAATTTTACCTTCCATTGGACATCAGAAGTTAATTTTGTCAAGAATTTTGTCAAGTTCTATGCCACTTTAAAATAAATATCCTTCTAGTTTGCATTGACACATTCATCATTTCTATCTAAGACCTCATCTGAAGTATCTTTAGTGCCCATGTCTCTATCAATGGTCTCTTCAAAGCAGTTTAAGTCTTTTCTGTCAAGCATCTCACAATTACTCCTGAATCTTGCCCTTACCCATTTTTTTTGTCTTTAAATTTTTAAGTTGTATTTTGGAAATCATACATTTACTTTCAAAAACCCACAAATTATTGGCCATACAATAGAAAAATTCAAATAATATAATCAACTTATTTGTATAAAATTAGTAATATGGGAACTAGATTGCAAACCAACCAAGAGGTAAAAGTTTTGAGGAATAGCACTGTTTACAATCATTTCCTACTCAAATGTCTATCCATGTTGATAGTTTATTCTCCCTTTGTTGATATTTTTCAAAAGCAGTCCAGCATTGAACCACCAAAATATGTTTTTACATCCTTTTATTTACAGATGCTCTTCTCAGTCCTTTAAGTCTGAATAAGGAAGCATCTAGCAACTTCTTTCTTCTAAGAAAAACAGTGCTTTCATATTTACTTCAAATTCAATCTTATTTTATTTTGTTCCAAGCAAATATTTTTAAAAAGATGAGCACAGTTCAGGAGAGCTCTTTCAGCAATAAATAATTGTTTCAAAAAAGAATACTGTAAATACAAGATCATTTTGTGGGCCAGAGAGGCATGTTTTTCAAGCACAGGCAAATTTAGACAATTTCTAGTAGAGATACACAGGGTATATATGGCCAAAAAGCAAATGGTTACTAAAGAATCAACTATTAAAAATTAATTTTACAATGCTCCCATACATCTCCCCATGACCAACACCATGCATTGTTGTGAAACATTTGTTACAAACTATGCAACAGCACTATCAAGATATTACTACTAACTAGTCTGTATCTTACATTTGGTGTATTTCCCCCAAACCACCCAATTATTTACATCCTAAATTAGTATTATATATTTGTTATCATTCAGGAGAAAACGTTCTCATATTTGTCTCCTGTACTTTATTTTGGTATTGGTTACTTTAATCTATAGATGTGTTAAAATTCATAGAACTGTGAATCAAAAGGAAGTCAATTTTATTGTATAATAATTTAAAATTTTGAATTTTTAAAAATCACCCATTTGAGTGTCTCCTTGCCAGGCACTATGCAAAACTTAGTATTTCATTTGAAGGCTAGGAAAGGAATCAGAGCATTTTTGAGGGAGACAGAACTGAATCCAGATTTGACAGAAAAGAAGGAAGTGTTTGGGGGAGTGGACTCAAGGAGGAGAGTGCCATTACTTTCAGGTGGGGGACCCAGGTAGGCTGCTCAGAGGAGGGGATATCTAAGATTGAATGATGAGTATGAGCCTTACAGTCCTTCATTCAACAAACATTTATTGGGCACCTCCTGTGTCTGACCTCTGTCCTGGGCCCTGGGGATACTGCAGCGAACATGACAATCAGTTGCCTGCTCTCCCAGAGCTCACACTCTAGTGGGTAAGACCTGAAGAGCAACATGCAACCAGCAAGAGTTGCAGGTACTGAGAAGCACACAGGTAATGGTGTGGGCAATGTGGTGGAGTATTAGAATGGATAGCTCTGGGAGGAGATGACCTTGGAGCAGAGCTCTGAGTGATGCAGCCAGGGGAAGCATTGGGGGAAGAGCACTTTGGATAGAAGATACAGCAAACGCAAGGGCTCTGAACTGAAGATCTCGTGAAATGTCTGAGGAACTGAAAGTCAATGAAGACAGTGAACAAGGGGGAATGGTGGAGGGTGGCAATGAGAAGGTGGGCTGGAATGCAGGCAAGATGCCTGACACACAGTAGGTGCTGCAATTATGCTTGTCTCGATCCCAGGCCTGGTGTGGGGAAGGAAGACAGGTTGGGATCTGGAATTAAACCCCTCCCAGGCTGGGTGCAGTTGGAAGAGTGTGGTGGTTGATGGCCACAAGTTTATTTTGGACATTGACACCCGTGGCCCAGAAGGAGAGAACAAACTGCCCACGCTACTTCTTTCATCTCACCCATAACATCAGCTGGCCCTGGACACACCAAGCAGCTTTGGCCCTGTGGTAGGCATGTGGGTCTGAAAGAAGGCCGGTAGGAAGAACCCCATGTGCCCAGCATGCACACGAACACAAACACCCACAAGAGTAGCCCATCCACCTCCATGGTCATGTACTTCCAGTCCTCAACCAGCTGAGAGGAGGCAGAGGGGCTAGTTACAGGGCCAAAGGCCGGGGTCTTCTGTGATTTCCCTCTCTTCAATGAGTCCAGCCTTAACCGTAAGGCCAGTGACTCCGAGGCTAATGGCCTGGACCCCCATGCCTGAGGGACGGCTTCTGGGTTAGAGGCTTGTCTATAAGCTGGGGTACTCTGTGCCTCCTCAAGGTCCTCATACTTAATGAACGGAATCACCCTTACCTGCCTCATACAGCACAGCAGGGCCAAGTGGAACTAGGGTTGTACAATAAACTTAGGAATGGAACATGTGATTTGAAAACTAAATCTGATTTATAAGGGGGATGAGACCTGAGGCTCATAAGACTCCTTCCTCTCATTTTCTTCACAAACCCTCTGCCTGAGCTGGCCCTGACCCAAGGAAGGATAGCTCAGTGGAGCAGGGCACTGGGTGCCTACTGGACAATTGAAAGTCATGTGCTTTAATTTGCACCATTCCATGAACAACAGTGTTTGCTATTTCCTATCATTAAGACCCAGCTTCTTCCTGCCACACCATCTAGGTTTCTCTCTGAATCTTGGGTCTTCTCAGACTCCATTGTAGATGATGATATGCAAGTTTGTTTTGTAAATTCACACATTTTACTTTACACTTATTATTTGTTTGTTAATGTATGAATAATATATTTCAATAAAATTTTATTTAAAAATTAATTTTAAATTTTCTTTGTCAAATGTGCTTTCTTCTGTACAGTAAGTCCATTGAGGGTGGTGGGCCAAACTTGTGGGGGATGTTTGTGTGGGATGTGGTGGGAGGTGTGGGAGGTGGACAACATGGGAATCCCAGTGGGTTCCATGTAATATTTTGGGTATCTAAGCACCTCTTAAAATATATTTATATATATACATAAATAACATTTTTGTAAGCAAATGCACATATATGCATATATATTTATATATCATTTTGCAAATGTTGGTATATATTGTGAAAATTTTGATTTTTACCCACAATAAAAAAAAATAATAAATAAATAAAAATAAAATAAAAAATAAAATGAGTTACATGGATTTTTCAGGCTACCATTGGGATGCATTTCTTTAATTAAGGGTGAACTTTAGAGACAGGCATTCTCTGAAATCTAATTTATCAGTAACTATAAAAAGTAAGAAATAATTTTGTGGATATTTTGGCCAAGAAAGCTTTTAAATAAGATAACTGATTGTCAATAAGTTATATAATCTTTACAATCTCTTTTACTTCTGGATATAGCAAGTTTACATTTTGGATAAATTATAATCATATACATGTAAAAAGAAACATTACATTCAATGCATTATTATCTAGGAAAATCAAAGAGGTTGGCAAATAATAGAGTGTGTTATGCGTCTAAGGAGCATAGGCTTTTTAAAAAGATACTTAGATTACATAAATATTACATAAAAAATGTAGGGGATTCCCATATGCACCACTCCCTACCTCTCCCACACTTTCCCACATTAACAACATTGTTCATTAGAGTGGTACATTTGTTACAATTGATGAACACATATTAGAGCAATGCCACTAAGTGTGGATTATAGTTTACATTTTAGTTTAAACTTCTCCCACAAAATTTTGTAAGTAACATAGGCTTTTGAGTCAGGATATGAGGGTTAAAATATTGGCCTGAAAGATGTATTGGTTCTAGTTATGGGTCACGTTTTCCTTCATGCCATACATTTCATGTTTAAAAAAAATTCTAAAGACAAAAGTAGGTAATATCCCCTCCCCCCCCCAAATGTGCACATTCTTTCTCTTGTTTGCTACCAAGTTGGGGACCTAGGCTATCTAATTTTTATTTTGGATTGGGTCAGGCATTGTTACATGTTAGTCAGACTCAATTCTCCACTTGTTTTCAATGTTTATAGTGTGAGATCATGACTTTCCCTAGAATATTCGTACTGGAAACTCCAGAAATCTCTTTATGCTTTACAACCTAGTCATCAGTTCTTTAAGTCTCTGGGGATTGGACATTGTTCTCTGTTTCCTCCTTTGACATTGCACTTTGCTGGAGAACTTTTCGCCCACTGCTGCCCTGCCTTCAGATTTCTGTTGGTTGCTGCTTTGTACTTGATGAAATCCCTGGGCATCTCAAGAGGTACTCTGTGCAGTTTCTTGCTTTGACCCTAGCTTTTGGTACACTCCAGACTCTGAGACTTCCGTGAAGACCTTGTTTACCTCAGAGGGATTACTCACAGCTCTACTGCCTGGTTGACCCAGGCTTTTGCAGTTGTCATATTCTTCAAATCCTCTCCAAAACTTGTAGTTTTCCGACTTTTGAATAGTGGCCATAAGAATAGGTGTGAAATGATAACTCTTATAGTTTTCATGTGCATTTCCCTAATCGCTAGTGATGTTGAACAGTTTTTTCTGTTTTTTTAATCACCATTTTTATTTCTTCATTGGACTATTGTCTATTCAAGTCCATTGCCCTTTTTAAAAAATATGTTTTTTAAAAAAGATGCTAGATTACATAAATGTTACACAAAAATTACAGGGATTTCTATGTTCCCCACCTCCCACACCTCCCATAACATCCCATATAAACATCTTTCATTAGTGTGGCATATCACCTGCAGTGGATATACACATCCTGGGGCTTTGGCACTAAGCATGGACCATAGTTCACATTGTAGACCACACTCTCTCCCAAACAGTTCTGCATGTTATATGCTGATGTAGAATGGCCTATATCTGTCGTTGTAATGTCATTAAGGATAATTCCCAAGTCCTGAAAAAGCACCTGTATAACAACTGCTTTTGCCTTCCCTGACCCAAAAGCATCCAGTGGCCACTGGCTCCACCTCACTGTTGTAATTTCTTCCATTGCTTGAATCACATTATGTCTACAACAGAATACCATTAAGTCCATTCTAGTCCATAACTCTTCCCCCAATCCTGAGGAGTTTGGGATGGTCATGTCCACTCCACATCCAAGTGAGAGGGAGCTTATATCCCATAGATATGGTGGATGAGATTATACTGCCTGCAGCTGCAGGCTCTCTCCATTTCCTGGGATGGCCATTGTCCATCATCGTCTCCTTACCAGGTGACTTGGGTGAGTGCATTGAGCTGTAGAGTAGGAGTTGCAGCTCTATTGAGATTCCAGGCACAGCTGGCACATGGGCAGGCCAGTCTCTGGAAGTACACTTACAAACTCCAGCATCACATATAGGTTTGAATAGAAGGGACTGATGGACCATGTGCAGGGAAGACTTATTTGAGTCCAACTCTGTCACTTTCAGGAGCACAGATTCCAAAGTAGAGCCCACTGGTAAGGCATCAATCTCTGGAGCTATCCCCTCTTATATAGGACCTGGGTGTCTCCAGAGCCCTCAGGAGTCCCTCTGTGTGGGATGATATCCACTTTGGTGTTCTATGAGATCCTGAGATGTGCGTAAGTGTTACCTCTGGGATGACCTCCCGACTCTCTTTGAAGTCTCTTCACCACATGAACTCATTTGTCTTTACATTTTACCCCTTTTATTCATGGTCTTTTTTCCAGTCATATTGCCAGTTGGCACTTGGTATTAATCCCTCATTGCCAGGGAGGCTTATCCCTGGGAGTCCTGTCCCATGCTGGGGGGAAGGTAATGCATTCATTTGCTGAGTTTGGCTTAGAGAGAGGCCACATTTGAACAACAAGGATGCTTTCAGGTGGCAACCCTTAGGCACCCCATAACAGTAGGCTAAGTTTCAATTACAAGAACAAAGACTCGAAAGGCTAGTCATCAATAACAAGAACCCATCAGTGGACCCTCCTCCTTTGCACTGTCCATTTTTAATAAGGTAGTTTGTCTTTTTATTGTCCAATTGTAGGATCTCTTTATATATTATGGATATTAAACCATTATCTGATATGTGAATTCCAAATATTTTCTCCCATTGAGTCAACTTCCTTTTCACTCTTTTGACAAAGTCCTTTGAGGTGCAAAAGTGTTGAATTTTGACGAGGTCCCATTTATGTATTTTTGTTGTTGTTGCTGGAACTATGGGTATATGATTCAAGAAACTACCACCAACCACAAGATCTAAAGATGTTTTCCTCCATTTTCTTCTAGGAGTTTTTATGGTTGTCACTTGATGCATTTTGAGTAAATTTTTGTATAAGATGTGAGATAGGGGTCCTCTTTCTTTTGGTTATGGATATCCAGCTTTCCTAGCACCATTTATTGAATAGATTGTTCTGGCCCAGCTGGGAGTGCTTGGCAGCCTTGTCAAAAATCACTTGAATGCAAATGTGAGTGTCTATTTCTGAGTTATTGATTCAGTTCCATTTACCAATCTGTCTGTCTTTATGCCAGTACCATGGAGTTTTTAACCACAGTAGCAAAGTATTACGATTTAAAGTCAGAAAGTGATATTCCTCCAACTTCATTCTTCTCTTTTAAGATATTTTTAGCTATTTGGGGCCCTTACTCTTCCAAGTAAATTTAATAATTAGCTTTTTCATTTCTGCAAAAAAAAAAAAAAGACTTTTGGTATTTTTACTGGGATTTCAATTTAACCAACACATCAGCTTTGGTAGAATTAAGGGTATTTAGTCTTCCAGTCCATGAACATGAAATGTCCTTCCATTTATTTAAGTCTTCTTTTGGGTTCTTTTACCAATATTCTTAATACAGATCCTTTATGTCCTTGGTTAAGTTTATTCCTAAATATTTGAATCATTTAGTTGATATTACAATTGGAATTTTATTCTATTTCCTCCTTAGATTGCTCATCAGTAGTGTATAGAAACATTATTGATTTTTGCTTAGAAATTTTATACCCTAATATTTTGCTTTTCTCATCTATTAATTTTAATAGCTTTGTTGTGGATTTTTCAGGATTTTCTAGATGTAGGATCATACCATGAGCAAATCTTGAAAGTTGTACTTCTTTCTTTCCTATTTGGGTGCCTTTTATTTCTTTATCTAGCCTAATTGAATAGGCTAGATACTTCTAGCTAGAACTTCTAGCACAATATTGAACAATAGCTGTAACTGTGGGCCTCCTTGTCTTGTTCCTGATCTCAGCAGGGAAGCTTTCAGTCTTTCACCATTGATTACAATGTTAGATGTAAGTTTTTCATAATACATTCAATCATATTGAGAAAGCTTCAATTTCTTCCTATATTTTGTAGTGTTTTAATCAGAAAGTGTGCTGTATTTTGTAAATTTTGTAATTTTCTACTTCAATTACAATATCATGATATTTTTCTTCTTCAACTTATCAATGTGGTTTGTTACAGTAATTGATTTTCTTGTGTGGCACCACCCTTGCATACCTGGAATAAAAGTCACTTGATCTTGATGTATAAATCTTTTAGTATACTTTTGGATTTAGTGTGAAAATATTTTTGTTGAAGAGTTTTGCATCTATACTTATTAGAAATATTTTTCTGTAATATTCTTTTTTTGTAGTTTATCTGTACCTGGACTTCACTCTGGGGTGATGTTGACTTCATAGAATTTCCTTGGTAGCATTCTCTTCTGTTCAATCTGTTGGAACAGCTTGAGCAGGATTGTTATGAGATCTTAGTTGAATGATTCTTGGAATTCTCCTGTGAAGACATCTGGTCCTGGGTTTTTCATCTTTGGGAGGTTTTTAGTGACTGTTTCAATCTCTTCACTTGGGATTTGTTTGTTGGGGTCTTTTATTTCTTCTTGGGTCAGTGTAAGTTGATCATGTGTTTCTAGGAATTATCCATTTTGTCTACATTGTCTAGTTTTTTGTAGAATCATCTTTTCTCTCTTATTTCTATGGGGTCAGTGTAATATCCCTCATCTCATTTCTGATTTTATTCATTTACACCTTCCCTCATTTTTTCCTTTGTCAATCTAGCTAAGGGGTTGTCAATTATGTTGATCTTCTCAAACAAAACAACTTTTGGTTCTGTTGATTTTCTCTATTGCTTTTTTCTTCTCGATTTCATTTATATCTGTTCTGATCTTTAATATTTCTTTCCATTAGCTTGTTTTAGGATTAGTTTGCTGTTTATTTGTAGTTCCTTCACGTGTGCTTTTAGATCTTCAAAATTAGCTCTTTCTTCTCTTTTAATATAACCATTGAGGGTTATAAATTTCCCTCTCAGCACTGCCTTTGCGGTGCCCCATAAGTTTTGATATGATGTGTTCTAATTTTCATTTATCTCAAGATATATATTGAATTCTATTTCAATTACTTAAGAAATTGTTGTTTAAGCTTCATATATTTATGGTTCTTCCTTTTTCCATATATTATTAATTTCTAGTCACATTCTGTTATGATCAGAGAAAATATTCTGTATAATTTCAATTTATTTAAATATATTGAGACCTGTCGTGTGACTCAATATATGATCTATTCTGTTGAAGGATTCATACATGCTTGAAAAGAATGTATGTCCTGCTGCTCTGGGTTGTAATGTTCTACATAAGTCTTGTTAGGTCTATTTCATTTATCATATCATTCAAGCTCTCTATTTTTTAATTTATCCTCAGTCCAGATGTTCTATCCAGTACTGAACGTGATGTATTGAAGTCTTCAACTATTATTCTAGAGACATCTAGTTCTCCCTTCTGTTTTGCCAATGTGTGCCTCATGTACCTTGGGATACCCAGCTTAGGTGCATAAATATTTATTATAGTGATTTATTCTTGGTAAATTGCTCCTTTTATTAATATAATGACCTTCTTCATCCCTTATACAAGTTTTGTATTTAAAATCTATTTTGTCTGATACTAGTACCACTGCTCCAGCTCTTTTTTGGTTACTATTTGCATGGAATATCTTTGTCCAATTTTTCCCTTTCAGCATGTTTGTGTCCTTACTTCTGAGATGAGTTTCTTTGTAGACAGCATATAGAATGCTCATATTTTCTTTTCCATTCTATCAGTCTATATCTTCTGATTGGAGAGTTCATGCCACTAACATTCAATGTCATTCTTGTAAAGGCATTACTTACTTCATCAATTTTGTCCTTTGGATTTCTGTTATCATATCTTACTATTGTCTGTCTTTTTACCCTTTAATTTTCCCTTCATATTATTTTTCATTTCTACACTCTTCTCCATGTCTCTTACACTTGTTCTGTTTTTCCTTTCAGGCAGCAGAATTCCCTTTAGTATCTCTTGTAATTCTGGTCCTTTGGTAACATATTCTATCAGTTTTTGTTTCAATGTGAAGACTTTGAACTCACCCTCATTTTGAAGGACAGTTTTAATTGATACAGGATTCTTAACAGACAGTTTTTCTCTTTCAGTACCTTAATTACATCATACCACTTGATGCTTGTCTCCATAGTTTCTGATGAGAGGTCAGCACTTAACCTTATTGAGTTTCCCTTGTATTTGATGCTTTGCTTTTCCCTTGTTGCTTTCAGAATCCTCTTTTTATCTATGATATTTGTCATTCTGAACTGTAGTTGTCTCAGAGTATGTCTGTTTGGATTTATTCCATTGTAGTGCACTTTCTTGGATATTGATATTTATGTCTTTATAAGGTTTTGGAAATTTTCAGTCATTTTTTGCTCAAATATTCTTTCTGCCCCTTTTCCATTCTCTTCTTCTGGGAAACCAATTACACATGTTTGTGTGTTTCATGTTGTCATTCAATTCCTGAGACCCTGCTCCATTTTTTGCATTCTTTTCTCTTTCTGTTCTCCCATCTTTTTGAGTTTGGATGTTCTGTCCCCAAAATCACTAATTCTGTCTTTGAGCAATTCAAAACTGCTTTTATGTGCCTCTGATGTTTTTGAGTCTCATTCATCAAGTCTTTCATTCACATAAACTCTGTTACATTTCTTTGCAGGCTTTCAAATTGTTCTTTATGCTCACCTAGTGTCTTCTTAATATCCTATATCTCTTTAGTCACATTTCCCTTCAGTTCTTTGAATTGATTTAGGAGATGTGTGTGATTATCACTGATCTGTTGTCTTAAATCCTATATTTTATCAGGATATTTGGTTTGTTCTTTTTGCTATGCCATCTCTTCCTGTTTCCTAGTATGTTTTGTAGATTTTTGCTGATGTCTAGGCATCTACATACGTTGGTGAATTTACTCTCATGGTCAATTTCTCTCTCTTGTATAGTGCTTTTTTGGGAGGTACTGGGGATTGAACCCAAGACCTAATACATGGGAAGCAGGCACACAACCACTAAGATGCACCTGTTCCCCTCTTGCCTAATGTTTTTGATTTCACATTTCTTCTTTAATTTTTGCTTCAACTTATTCTACATTTTTAATTTTCCCCAGCTTAAGTTATCAAAATCGGGTCAGGAACTCACTAATGGAGAACAGATTTTCTCCCAGGAAGGCAAAAGTGACATCTTATAGCAATTTTTTCCATGTAATTTCCTGGCTAGCCAACAAATGGTGCAGGTCAGAAAACATTTCCATGGAGGCATTTCTCAACCTCTGCTTTCTAGTGTTTCTGGTCTGGCCACAGCCAAGATTCAAAGCTGGCTCTGCTGGCCAAATTTACTGAAGCATTGTCTTCTGACTCACCCTTCTTCTTCCCTTGTAACAGTGGACAGAGAGGAAGACATCAGTTCCCCTCTCAGTCAGCTGCACTGAGCCAGAAGTTTTCTCCAGGTTGAATGTCTTAAGGGTAGAGCATGGGAGCCCTTCCCAGACACCTCAGGGGTTTGGTAACTCATGGTTGTTGCTTCTGGTTCTCTGACTCTCTATCCCTCACCCTCCTGGGAATTTTGAAGCACTGTCCTCCAGATAACTTTTGTCCCTTTATCTGTTGTTTGTGTGAGAGGGTTGAATCTTGCCTGCCTACTTTGATGATGATTTCCTAGAGTGTCAAACATATTTTTCTTCACAGCTGGTTTTTGGTGTTATCTGGGCTTCTTGGATGTGCATATTCATGTATTTTGCTATGTTTGGGAAGCTCTCTGTCATTATTTCTTTGTCTATGCCTTCTGTCCCTTTCTCTCTTAATTCTCCTACCAGGACTCCTATAATGTGCCAGAGGTGTTTTACACTATTTTCACTTCTATTTTTTTATTTTTTAATTAATTTAAAAAATTATTTTTAAAGAAACTTTAGATTACATAAATGTTACACAAAATATAGGGGCCTCCTATATGCCCCAACCTTTCCCCATCCCACACTTTCCCACATAAACAACACTCTTTACTAGTGTGGTACAATTTGTTAAACTTTATGAACTCATATTTAAGCATTGCTACTAACCATGGATTAGAGTTTATGTTATAGTTTACACTCTGTTCAGCACTATTTTGGAGGTTATGACAAAATATACAAGACCTAAATTGGTCAATGCAATGTCATGCAGGACCAATCCAATGTCCCGAAATTACCCCTATATAACACCTATTCTTCTGTCTTCCATCCCTCTGAAACTCTGGGGGCCACTGCCTTTAATCATTGATAAAAGTTCTTCCATTGCTAGAATAGTAAAAAGTTTATAGTAGAATAATAAGTATAATTTAGTCCACTGTTCATTCCTCAATCTTGAGGATTTGGAGATGGTGATGCCTACTCTGTTTCTGATTGAGAAGGGGCTTAGATCCCATAGGATAGTTGGATGCAGCTAACTTGCTTGCAGTTGCAGATACTCTCTGTTTCTTGGGATGGGTGTTGTCCATTATCATCTCCTTTTTATTTGTCTTGGGTGAATCCAATGAACTGGAGAGTAGGTTTTGCAACTCTGTTGAGATTCAGGGCCAAACTGGCACATGGAAAGCCCAAAAATATGTTTCTTGGACATAAACCTATCAACTATAGTACTAACTATAGGTTCAAATATAAGGGGCAGAAAAGCCATGTGTAGGGAAACCACAACTGAATCCAACCCTGTCACATTGGGGAGCGTAAACTCCAAAGTAGGGTTCACTGACAAGGTGCCAAATTCCTGAGCTGTCAGCCCTGCCTATAGTATATAGATATCTCCAGATCCCCCAGAAGCCCCACTATTGGAGGCAATATTAACTATGGAAGTCAATGAGATATTTTGATAAAATGTGCATAAGCATAACCTCGGGAATGACCTCCTGCCTCACTTTGAAGTCTCTTAGCCATATAAACTCATTTGTCTTTACCCTTCCCACCTTTTGGTCAAGGTCTTTTTCCAGTTGCATTGCTAGTTATTGCTTGGTTGTAATCCCTCAGTGCCAGGGAGACTCATCCCCAGGAGTTTTGTCCCATGCTGAGGGGAAGGTAATGCATTGCTACTAACTATGGACTGTAGATTATGTTATAGGTTACACTCTATCCTGCACAGTTTTGTAAGTTATGACAAAATATATAATGGCCTGTACCTGTCATTGTAGTGTCATGCGGGACAAGTCATGTCCCAAAAATGCCCCCATATTACATCTATTATTCCATCTCCCTCTCCTCAGAACCTCTGATGGCCACTGCCTTTATATCAACCATAAAAGTTCTTCTTCTGCTAAAATAATAAGAAGTCAATAATAAAATAATAATAAGTCTCCTTAGTACATTGTTCATAAACCAATCTTGAAGATTTGGGGATGGTGATATCCTGTATTAGTCATAAAAAAGGGTGGGTGCTGATGCAAAGTACTTGAAATCTTATGGCTTTTTTTAAATAAATTAATTTTATTGATACATATTGATAAAACATACAATTTATCCAATGTGTACAATCAATGGTATTTTGTATAATTACATAGTGATGTGGTCAGCACTTCAATCATTATTAAAGCATTTTTCATTTCAATAATAATAATAAACAAAAAACAGACAAACAAATAAGAAAATTCCTTAACTTTCAATCTCTCTGTTCCCCTGCAATACATAGCTGCTATTTCTGGCTACTCTCCAACAAAAATTTAGTTGTTCATTAGGCAGTATTATTGAGATATATTCGCATACCATATGAGCTATCCAAAATGTATAATCAATGGCTTTTAGTATAATCACAGTGCTGTGCAATCATCATCTTAAAAATTTTAGAACTATTTCATTTCTCCAAAAAGAAAGACTCCACACCCCTTAGCATTCCTTCCTCAGCCCTATATATCCACTAATCTACTCTCATCTTTATAAATTGATTTATATTTACATTTTATATAAGTCAAATTATGCAATGTGTAGTACTCTGTGCCTGGTCTCCTTCACTTAATGTAGTATGTTTTTTTTTTCTTCTGATATTAAACATTTGTAGTATTAAACTACATTTGACCAGTTTCAAAAAAAATGGTCTGATATGGGCAATTTTACTGGTATTTGTATTTCACATAATATATTCAGTTCATAATCGAGCAATCATACAGTATTTGTCCTTTTGTATCTGGCTTGCTTCACTGTATATAATGTCTTCGAGGTTCATCCATGTTGTCATATGTTTCACGACTTCATTTCTTCTTATCACTGCATTATATTCCATTGTGTGTATATTCCACAATTTGTTTATCCAGACATCAGTTGATGGACACCTAGGCTGTTTCCAACTTTTGTTTATCATAAATAATGCTGCTGTGAGCATTGGTGTCCAGATGTCTATTCATGTCACTGCTCTAATTACTTCTGGGTATATACCTAGCAATGGTATTACTGGGTCCCATGGAAAGTCAACATTCAAATTCTTTAGGAACTGCCAAACAGTATTCAACAGTGGCTGTACCATTCTACATTCCCACCAACAGTGAAAAAGCGTTCCTATCTCTCCACATAACTCTCCAACATTTACAGTTTTCTGACGTCAATTGTTGCCAGTCTAATAGTTGTGAATTGATACCTCATTGTAGTTTTGCTTTGCATTTCCCTAATTACTAGTGATGTTGAGTATTTTTTCATGTGTTACTTCACCATTTGTAGTAATTCTTTGGACAATTGTCTTTTCAAGACTTTTGTCCAGTTTTTAAATGGATACTTTCTTTTTATTGTTGAGTTATATGATCTCCTTAAATATCATGGATATTAAACACTTGTCTGATATCTGATTGCCAAATATTTTCTCCCACTGAGTCAGCTGCTTTTTCACCCTTTTGACAAAGTCCTTTGAAGTGCAAAAGTGTTTAATTTTGAGGAGTTCCCACTTATGTACTTTTTTGTTTTTGTTGTTGGAGCTATGGATGTAAGGTTTAAGAAACTACCACCTACTGCAAGAACTGAAGATGTTTCCCTACATTTTCTTCTGGGAGTTTTTAACGTTGTTGTTTTTATATTTATGTCCTTTATGCATTTTGAGTTAATTTTTGTATAAGTTCTGAGATAGGAGTCCTCTTTCTTTCTTTTGGTCATGAATATCCAGTTTTCCCAACACCATTGTTGAATAGACAGTTTTGGCCCAGGTCTGTGGTCTTAACAGAATTGTCAAATATCACTTGCCTGTAGATGTGAGGGTCTATTTCTGAGTTCTCAATTGGGTTCCTTTGGTCAGTGTGTCTGTCCATATGCCAGTACTATGCTGTTTTTACCCCTGTAGGTAAGTAATATGCTTTAAAGTCAGGAAATAAGAGTCCTCTGTGTTTGTTTTTCTTTATTAAGACTTTTTTTGGCTGTTTGGGGTCCCTTAACTTTCCAAACAAATTTCATTATTGGCTTTTCAATTTCTGCAAAAAGGCTGCTGGGATTTTCATTGGGATTGCCTTGAATTTGTAAATTAGTTTGGGTAGATTGAGCATCTTAAAGATATTTAGCTTTCCAATCCATACATGGCATGTCCTTCCATTTATTTAAGTCTTCTTTGGTGTCCTTTGGCAATGTGTTTTTTTTTTTTTTTGAAAGGAAAGTATAATTTATATGTACAACCAATAAACCTGATACAGAAGAGGGGATTGGGACAGACCAGGAGTGGGTGTGAAAGAGACTGGGAAAGGGGCAGCAAGAAAGTGAAGGGGCAGCCAAGAGGAAGTGGGGGGAGGGTTCGCCATGCAAACTGCCACTGTCCCCGGCCCCTCCTGGGAAGGGGGATGTGCCCATGTCACCCCAGCCTGCCCTCCACTATTTTGCTCTGGTCCCAGAGGTGTGAAGAGACAAGGTGGCCCCCTAGCCAGACCCCCTGCCTGGTCCACTCAACTCTAGTCTGTGTCCAGGCTTTGAGGAGGGAGGCCCGTTGTGTTCTCTCCCACCCTTTCTAGGTTACCTGGGACCCTAGAACAGTTTGGGGAGCTCCTCTTTGGCTTGAGGGAGTATCACCCAACCATTCCTCTTTTTGTAGGGGTGGTCCTTGGTCCCTAGGGAAAGGGGAAGATTCCCAACACAAGATGCCGGTACAATGTTTTGTAGTTTTCTGAATGCAGGTCCTTTAAGTCCTCGGTTAATTTTATTCCTAAATATTTGATTATTTTAGTTGCTAATATAAATGAATTTTTTCCAATTCCTCCTCAGAAAGTACATCAGGAGTGTATAGAAACACTACTGATTTTTGCGTATTAATCTTGTATCCCACCACATTGCTGTAGTCGTCTAGTCACTCTAGTCTCTTTGTTGTGGATTTTTCAGGATTTTCTAAGTATGAGATCATGTCTTCAGCGATTTGTGAATATTTTACTTCTTCCTTTCATATTTGGGTGCTTTTTATTTCTTTATCTAGGCTAATTGCTCTAGCTAAAACTTCTAGCACAATGTTGAATTAGAATGGTGACAGTGGGCAAACTTGTCTTGTTCCTGATCTCAGTGGGAAAGCTTTCAGTCTTTCACCATTGAGTAGAATGTTAGCAGTAGGTTTTTCATATATGCACTTTACCATATTGAGAAATCTTCCTTCTATTCCTATCTTTTGGGGGTTGTTTTTATTTTAAAAAGGGTCCTATAGTTTGTCAAATGCTTTTTCTGCATCAATTAAGAGGATCATGTGAATTTTCTTCTTCACTTTATCAATGTGGTTTATTACACTAATTGATTTTCTTGTTTTGAACCATCCTTGCATATCTGGCATAAAACACAGTTAATTGTGGTGTATAATTCTTTTAATGTGATTTTTGATTCTGTTTGCAAGTATTTTGTTGAGTATTTTAGTATCTATACTTATTAGAGATATTGGTCTGTAAATTTCTTTTTTCATAGTATCTTTATCTGGTTTTGGTATTGGGGTCTTGTTGGCTTCATAGAATGAGTTTGGAAGCATTCTTTCCTGTTCAATTTTTTTGAAGAGCTTCAGCAAGATAGTTATTAGGTCATCTTTGAATGATTGATAGAATTCACCTTTGAAGTCATCTGGTCCAGGGCTTTTCATCTTTGGGAGGTTTTGATGACTGTTTCAATCTCTTCACTTATGACTGTATTGTTGAAGTCTTCTATTTCTCCTAGGGTCAGTGTAGGTGTTTTGTTTGTTACTAGTTATTTGTCCATCTCATCTACATTTTTTTTTTTTTGGCCTAAAGGTGTTCATACTATCCTCTTATGATCTCTTTTATTTCTCATTTCTGATTTTATTTATTTGTATCTTCTCTGTTTTTTCTTTGTCAGTTTTGCTAAGGGTTTTTCAATTTTGTTGATCTTCTCAAATAACCAATTTTGGTTTTGTTGATTCTATTGTTTTTTGTTCTTGATTTCATTTATTTCTGCTGTGACCTTTACTATTTCTTTCCTTCAGCTTGGTTTGGGATTAGTTTGCTGTTCTTTTTCTAGTTCCTCTAGTTGTGTAGTTAGGTCTTCAATTTTAGCTCTTTCTTCTTTTTAAATGTAAACCTTTAGGGCTATATATTTCCCTCTCAGAACTGCCTTTATAGTGCCCCATAGGTTTTGATATGTTGTGTTCTCATTTTCATTATCTCAAGATATTTTTTGAATTCTCTTGAAATATTTTCTTTGACCCACTGATTATTTAACAGTGTTGTTTAATCTCCATATATTTATGAATTTTCACATTTTCCATCTATAATTGATTTCCAGCTTCATTCTGTTATGATCAGAGAAAGTTGTTTAGTACAATTTCTATCTTTTTTAATTTATTGAGACTTGTCTTGTGACCCAACATATGGTCCTCTTGGAGAAGGATCCATGGGCAGTTGAAAAGACTATTACTAGTTGTGTTGAATACCTTTTTCCAACCTTTCACTTTTAACCTTATTGTGTCCTTACATCTAAGGCAAGTATCTTGTCGACAACATATAGATGGCTATTATTTTTATCTCTACTATGAGTCTATGTCTTTTGATTGAGGAGTTCAAGGTATTAGGCTCCAAAGCTGGGCCTTTGGGGAAATCCAGAGTTGTAGAGAAAAAAATTTTAGCATGAGAGTTAGGCAGAACTTATATTTATTATATCTTCAGAGGTAAGTAGCCTAGGTCAGTTTAAAGTAACTTGGACTTGACTCCCTGTGTTGCAGTTACATTCTTATTAAATACTTAAGTTTCTACTTAGCATTTGCTTTGATCATGCATTAGTTTTTTGGCATATGGGTGAACATCCGTAGCTAGTTTTATAATTGTATGATTAGTATGTTTAGGAAATCACGTTTGCACATACATTGCATGTTCTAAAAAGGGGTGGATAACTCCAACCCCAGGAGGGAATTTAACTATGTTGACTAAGCAAGTTGAAGTGAGTACAGTCAGGGGCTTTTTCTGCACCGGTCTAGCCAACTGGTTGAAACTGCTTTTCATACTTCATTTCTTCAACAGGATATTCCTGACCACAAAAATGGAATTTGGCACCAAGAGAGGGTTACATTTCTTTCCCTTCTAATGTTCATATAATTCTTTCTTTTGTATCCTAGCAGAAAGGGGAGAAACAAGTTATTTTCAAGTATTCAGTCATCGTACATCCATCAATTCACTCTTTTTAGTTTTTAGCGATATTTTTATTGCTGGGGAAAGGGGTTAAGGTCAGATATTCTTTAACTACTTCCTGCTCACACTATGGGCTTTGATCTCTTAGGAACCTATAGCAAGAGGGTGGTCTGAGGAGGAAAATTTGTTCTGTTAGAGTTTGCAATTGCTCTTGGATATAGCATTGCATACATGATATGAGTACAGGTGTAACCCCCCAAAAAATTAAGATAATAATTAACAAAGGGGAGTGGCCACTTGGTGAAGCTGGATGTGTTCCAGAAGGAAAAATTATTTCCCTGTGGTATGAGTTTATTGTCTCTGTTCTTTAGTTTTTTTAAATGCTCTTAAGGACTTTGCTTGACTCATTTATATAGTAGTAGCACGTTTCTTTGAGGAAAGAAAACATGTTCCTCCTTGTGAGGCTGTTAGCATGTTAAGTGCTTGGCAGTTTTGCAGCAGCACTGCTGCTAAGGCATTTACTTGTTTTTGCACTGTTAAAACAGTATTTGCTTCCTACTGTGGTCTATGGTTGGTGGCAAGGCCCCAGGATGTGTAAGTCCATTGAGGGTGGTGGGCCACACTTGTGGGAGATGTTTGTGTGGGATGTGGTGGGAGGTGTGGGAGGTGGGCAACATGGGAATCCCAGTGGGTTCCGTGTAATATTTTGGGTATCTAAGCACCTCTTAAAATATATTTATATATATACATAAATAACATTTTTGTAAGCAAATGCACATATATGCATATATATTTATATATCATTTTGCAAATGTTGGTATGTATTGTGAAAATTTTGATTTTTACCCACAATAAAAAAAAAAGCATTCATATACAAACAAACAAACAAACAAACAAAAAACAGTATTTGCTATTTGGGTTATATCTACTCCCATTTCTTTGGAGAGATTGGTGGCTAAATCTCCATATGTCGCAGTTTCTTTCTTGCTTAAATACATAAGTTTCTTCTTAGCATTTGCTTTGATTATGCATTAGGTTTTATGCATATGAATGAACACACATAGCTGGTTATATAACTGTATGATTATTATGTTTTGGAAATCACACTTGCACATACATTGCATGATCAAAATTCCTTGGGTGGAATTTTACTAAGTTAATTAAGCAAGTTGATGTGAGTACAGCCAGGGGATTCGTCTGCACAGGTCCAGCCAACTGGTTGAAGCTGGTTTTCAGACTTCATTGCTTCAACAGGATATTCTCGACCAGAAGAAACAGAATTTTTCACCAAGAGAGGGCTGCTTCTCATTTCCTTCAAATTTACATATAATTATTTCCCTTTTATCTTAGCAACAGGGAAAGAAACAAGTTACTTTTAGGTATTCAGTTATCCTACATCCTTCTAAGCTATTAACATTCAATGTTATTACTGTAAAGGCATTACTTACTTCAACTGTTTTAACTTTGATTTTCTGTTGATATATGTATTAGTCAGCCAAAGGGGTGCTAATGTGAAATACCAAAAATGGGTTGGTTTTTATAAAGGGTATTTATTTGGGGCAGAAGTCCACAGATATTAGGCCATAAAGCGTTAAGTTTCTTCTCTCACCACAGTTCATTGTCACGTGTTAGAGCAAGACAGATGCTGGCGTTTGCCAGGGTTCAGACTTCTGGGGTTCCTCTCTTCCTGGGGCTGCGTTTCTCTCTGGGCTTAGCTCCTGTTTCCTCCACAAGGTCAGCTGTAGACGATCAGGCAAACGGCTTGCTTCTCTTCTCCTGGGGTCTTCTTTCCAACATCAAAACTGCTTCTCAAAAGACTGCTTCTCAAAAGACTGCTTCAACTGTCCTTTGCCTTGCCTTTAATATTCGATTCCCCACCCACCAAGGGGTGGAGCTCAATGCCCTAATCCTAACCTAATCATGCCCAGATTAACAGATCAGTTTACAAGCATGATCCAATTATATTTTCGAAATTCATAATTATATCAAACTGCCACAATATATCGTAGTACTGTCTCTTTTTACCCTTTAATTTACCCTTTCTAATGATCTTCATTTCTACACTCTTCTCCAAGTCTTTCATCCTTGTATTTTTTCCCTTTCAGGCTACAATACATCCTTTAGTAGCTCTTGTAATTCTGGTCTTTGATAACATATTCTATCAGTTTTTGTTTGTGAAGACTTTGAACTCCCCATCATTTTTGAAGGTCAGCTTTGCTAGATACAGAAATCTTGGGTGGTAGTTTTTCTCTTTCAGTACCTTAAATACATCATACCACTTCTTTCCTCCATGGTTTCTGAAGAGAGGATGGCATTTAGTCTTATTGAGGTTCCCTTTTATGTGATGCTTTGCTTTTTTCTGGCTGCTTTCAGAATCGTCTCTTTATCTCTGATATTTGTCATTCTCTGCAGTAGGTGCCTCACGGTAAGTCTGTCCAGCATTATTCTGTTTGAGGTGTGATGTCCTCCAATATTGATATTTAGGTCTTTCATAAAGGTAGGGGAGTTTTCAGTCATTATTTCCTAAAATATTCTTTCTGCCCCTTTTTCATTTTCTTCTCCTCCTGGGGCACTGATAATGTATATGTTTTGCATATCGTGTTGTCATTCAGTTCCCTGATACCCTCTTCCATTCTTTCCATTCTTTTCTCTTTTTGTTCTCCTCTCTTTAGCAGTTCAGATGTTCTGTCTTCAAATCACTAATTCTGTCTTTGAGCAATTCTAATCTGCTCTTATGTGGTTCTAAATTATTTTTAATTGCATCCATTTTGTCTTTCATACCCATAAAGTTTGTTACCTTTCTTTGCAGACATTCAAGTTGTTCTTTATGCTCACCCAGTGTCTTCTTAATATCCTTTAACTCTTTAGTCATATTTCCTTTCAGTTCTTTAAATTGATTTGGGAGAGTTGCATGATTATCAGTGATTAATATTCTTAAATCTTCTATATATTCAGGATACTTGGTTTGTTTTTTTTTTTTTTGGCTGGGCCATCTCTTCCTGTTTCCTAATATGACTTGTAATTTTTTTGCTGATGTCTAGATATCTAAATATGTCAGTGAATTTACTCTGATGGCCAATATCTCTATGGCCTATTATTATTTTTTCACAGTTTTTCTCTGATATTTGTTTCAACTTATCCTAAGTCTTTAAAATTGCTAAGCTTAAGTTATCAAAATCATGTCTGGGACTCACGAACAGGGCACAGATTTTCTCCCAGCAGTTAGGGAACAGAGAGACCCAATTTGCAGTTTTTGTCCATGCAATTTCCAGTCCATCCAGCAGATGGCACTCATTGGCATACCTTTCCATGGAGGTGTAGTTCTCAGTTTTCCTTTGTTTCCGTTTAGCTGGAGCTGAGATTCAAATTGGACTCCACTGGCCAAATTCACTGAAGAAAAGCACCCTCACCGTACCTCCCTTTTGCTTTGTAACAGCTGACAGGGAGACAGATGTCTGCTTCCCTCGCAGTCAGCTGCAATGTGCCAGGGGTTTTGCCCCCACTTATTAAGTCAAGGGTGGGGGAGGGGAGACCTTTCCATGTGGCCATGAGGTTTATTAACTTACTGTTGTTTTAGTTTTGTCTCTCTGTCCCTCACCCACCTGGGAGTTCTGAAGCATTGTCCTGGGTTGCTGACCTCTAAAGCATGTCCTTAGGGTAGCTTTTTGGTTCTTTCTCTGTTGTTTTAATGAAACAGCTGAACCTTGTATGCCTAATCTGACCCCATCCTTCCAAATCCCTCTGTTGGCTTTTATAAAGAGTATATATATATATATATATATATATATATACACAAATATTATGAGATTTATTGTAGGAATTGGTTCACACAACCATGGGGATGGGCAAGTCTGAATTCCTTAGGGCAGGCGGCAGGTTGAGAATGCCAATGAAGGATTTAATGAATTCCCTTCCCAGGGAGAAGCTGAAATAGAAAAGGTCTCCTGTCTGACTGCTGAAACCATCAGCTCTTCAGGCCTTCAACTATTTGCATGAGAATTCTCTCATTCATGAAGGTCATTTCCTTTGCTGATTGTAGATGCAATCAGCCATAGATGCACTCAATGTACTGATAATTATAAATGCATGAAATATCTTCCTGGTAACAATCAGATCAGTGCTTGCTTGACCAAGCGACTGGACACCATCACCTAGCTAAGTTGACACCTGGACTTTTTCTTATCTTTTTTTTTTTTAATTTTAAAAGTGAAATATATTTAAAAAAAAATTTTTTTTGACATTTTGTCTTTCATCATCACAATATCTGGTGTCCTGTATGTACTGTGGCACGTCCCTCCACTCATTCCCCAGTGTATTACAATTTTCCATTTTTTTAACTTTATTTTGTACATTTAATAATTGAAAACATAAACAATTAAAAACTAAAAATTAAACACAGATGAATAAATATATACATTTCTCAATTAAATGTAATGGATACATGTAAATTTTTTTGTTTGTTTGTTTGTTTGTTTTTTATTTTTTTTGTGAATCAAACAGTGGAAAAGCTTACAGTTACAAGGCCCTAATGAATCCAACTCAGGGTTGGTTTCTCACCAAAGTCAGTTGCCAGGTATTGAAGCAAGATGATTACTGATCTCTTATGGTTCAACTTTCCTCTCTCTCAGCTACAGGCTGGAGTAGGACTTGTCTCTCTTCTGGGGGCTGCAGGATCAAAGTTCTCTCCTCTTCCATGTCATGACAAAGTTCTCTCTTCCCATGTACCTTCTTCTATGTGTCTTATTGTGTGAGTGTCCATTTAGATAGCCTATAGATGGGGCAATGACAAACTGAGTTACACCCTACTGATGTGGTTGAATCAAGCACTAACCTTAATATAATTTACTCAAAGATATCTCAGCTGAATCAAATATAATCAAAGGAGATCACACCCAGAGGAACAGGGAGCTTACAAACATAATTCTTATTGTTGGAAATTCATAAATAATATCAAACTGCTGCATATCCACTCTGTTTCCAATTTAGAGGGAGTTTAGAGCCTATAAAAGTTTGATAATGTTAATGAATTCCAAAAATAGATATTTGGATAATGTTTGTAAACTGGTCTTTTCCTCGGGGTGTATTAGATTGCATTAATTTTAGAAGTTTCACTTTTACTTGATTAAATTATTATTAGGGCTTTGATTGGGTCACATCAGTAGGACATTGTGTCCTTGCCCCCTTTGTGGGCAATGACTCACAGAGAAAATGACATGGCAGAGGAGAAGTTTGGGGTCTTGGTGCTGGAGTTTATGCTGGAGCCCAGGGAAGTTATAGACAGAGAAGCAGATATGTAAGGAAAGAGAGAAGGCTCCATTAGACATGGCAGAAGCTCCAGGAAGAGAGACAAGCTGCTTGCCTGATAGTTCACTGCTGGCCTTGTGGAGAGAATAAGGCAGCTGACCCCAGTGAGTAATGAGCCCCGGGAGAGAGATGAGATTTATGCCAGCCTAAAGCTGATATTGGAAGAAGCTGGGACCAGAGGAAGAGGAAACCTGAACCCTTGCAGATGTTGGCAGCCATCTTGCTCCTAAACATTGCAACAGACTTTGGTAAGGGAAGTAACTTACACTTTATAGTCTGGTAACTGTTAGCTTCTAACTCAAATAAATACCCTTTATAAAAGCCAACAAATTTCTGGTATTTTGCATCAGCACCCATTTGGATAACTAATACAGATCTTATTGGCAAGACAGATGGAACTATCTTGCTTGCAGACAGATGGAACTCTGTTCTTTGGGATGGGCATTGCCCATCATCTCTTTTTTAGTTGTCCCAGGTGATTACAATGTACTGGAGAGTAGATGTTGCAACTCTGCTGAGATTCAGGGCTCAACTGGCATATGAATGAAACAAAGATTTAAGTCTCTATGACATATATTTATCAAGTATAGTGCTAATTATAGGTTTAAATAAGAGACAGAAGAGTCATGTGTAGGGAATCTATAAATGAGTCTAACTCTGTTACAGTGGGGAGCATAAATTCCAGAGTAAGGTCCACTGACAGTGTGCCAAATTCCTGAGCTTTTCTGCCCTGCTTATGGTGTCTGGATGTCTCTAGAGCCTTCAGGAGCTCTGCTGTTTGAGGCACTGTTTACTCTGGCAGTCAATGAGATCCTGCTGAGATATGCATAAGCATAACCTCTGGAAAGACCTCATGACTCACTTTGAAATCTCTTAGCCATAAAAAACTCATTTGTATTTAATATTTACTCCTTTTAGTCAAGCTATTTTCCAAGATACAGTGCTAGTTGGCACTTGATAATAATCCCTTCATGCCAGGAAGGCTCACTCCTTTCAATTTTGTTGCCATTGAGGTTATTGATTATTTCTTCTGTCAGCCTAAATCTGCTGTTGAAACCCTCATGAGGATTTTTTATTTTAGTTTATGTGGTTTTCTATTCAAGTGGTTCTTTTTGTTTCCAAAATTTATACTTCCTTCTAAAAGTCTCATATATTGCTCTTCTATTTATTTCCTGATATATTATACTTCTGCATCTACATTTTCCTTCATCTTCTTGAATATTAACATAATTCGTTAAAAGTTTTGTTCAGTATGTCCACATTCTCATCTACTTCTTTCGTATTTCACAGAGTTTTATCTTTTTTCCTTTGGATTAGCCATCATTTCATGCATCTTTGTCTTGTTTTCTTTAGTTTTACTCTATATATTAATATTTTAAAATGTTAACTCTGGGGTTTATTCCCTGAGATGTCTGTTTCTTGATTTTGTAAACACCTGGTTATAGGACAGAGATTTTTCTTGAGCTTCAGCCCTCCTACCAAGAAGGTCTGCTTAAGGCAAATGCAGACTGCTTGGTTTATCCTGATTTGGGGGAGTGTATCTTATCCCTGGCTTTTGATTTTTAGTTGTTTTGGAGTTCAACTAAGAGAAGTTTTGTTGTTGCCTCTATCCCCCAGGAGATAAACATCTATTTCCCAGGTGTTTGATACTTGAAGACCTTTACCCCAAATTGCTCACCTCTTTAGTTCATACATTCATTTTGTTGTCTCAAGATGTTTTTTCCTGGAGGACAAATGCTTGGATTACTGGAACACTGGAAAGGGCTTTTCCAACTCAGCCATTCTTGCCAAAACAGGGCCAGGAACCCACAAATGACATGCAGACTGGCTTCAAAGTGCTCCGGGGAAGAAATCAGGAATTGCAACAAGAACCTCTCCCATGACTCTTTAAAACTGATCTTTCCTGGCCTGCCCAGAAATTTCAGCCCTTTAACTAACTGTCCCCTGCAGTCTTAAGAAGAATAGCATCTTTATTCTTTTTTTTATTTTTTATTTTTTTCATGATGTAAGTAAATTTATTTATTTATTTTTTTATGGTTTTTTTTTTTAATTATGGGTAAAAATCAAAATTCTCACAATACATACAAACATTTGCAAAATGATATATAAATATATATGCATATATGTGTATTTGCTTACAAAAATGTTTTATATATATATATATATATATATATATATATATATATATATATACATATATTTTAAGACCACACTGTGGGAGAATAGCATCTTTAAATCTCCCCTGCCACCACCCCTTTCTGGGTAGATTGAAACAATGGCTGCCACTGCCTTTGTCTGGAGTAGGTTAAAACAATGCCTGTCCTCAGAGAAACCCCCTCCCACAATCCAAGTTTGTTAATCAAAAGCCATAATCAGTTATTTGTCTTGCCCACCCCTGGTCTTGGAAAGAGGATTTTTTATCCCTCTTTCTGTCAGCAGAAATCCAACCAGTGGCTGGATCTGACAACAGCTTGCTGCATGGGGCAGGGATGGTTGTCATTAGCCACTATGCTGAGAGAACAATATACTCTTCTATACTACCATTTATCAGCCTCTTCCTCCTAATCTTCCATGGATATTGTTAACTGTTCTTCTGACCTCTGGAGTTTCAATATAGTTGTTTCAGTCAGTTTCTGACTGTTTAATAGTTGTTATGGTAGAAGGACTGAGTCCTGGAGCTCCCTTCTCCACTATCTTCCCCAGAACTTTATTCTTTTAAGGCTGAATAATATTCAATTTTATATCTATATGCTGTTTTGTTTAGATATTAATTTGTTCATGGACACAGATTTCTTCTACCTTTTAGTTCCTGTGAATAATGCTTCTATGAACATTGGTGTACAAATATCTGTTTGAGTCCTTACATTCAATTTTTTGAGTATATTCCTAGAAGTAGGATTGCCAGGTCATAGGGCAGTTTATGTTAATTCTATGTTTAACATTGGGAGGAACCACCAATCTGTTTTCCACAGAGGTTACACCATTTCATAATCCTTCCAAAAATGTGGGAGTGTCCTTAATCTGCATCAGTGCCAGCACTTGTTATTTTCCGATTTAAAATAGTATCTTTGCTAGTGGGTATGTAATTATTTTGGTTTTGATTTACTTTTCCCTAATATATAATTATGTTTAGTATAATTTCATGTGCTTATGGACCATATGTATGTATTCTGTGGAGAAATGTTTATTCATTTCTTTTGTCTATGTTTTAATTTGGTTGTTGGATATATGGTTTGCTCATATTTTTCTCCTTTTCTGTAAGTTATCTTCACTTTCTTTTTTTATAATCTTTTTTTTTTAGATTACATAAATGTTACATAAAAATATAGGGATTTCCATATGCCTCATTCCTTCCCCCTTCTACATTTTCCCACATTAACAACATCTTTTATTAATGTGGTATATTTATTACAATTGATGAACCCATTTTGAAGCATTGCTACTAACCATGAACCATAGTTTACATTGTAGGTTACACTTTGTCCCACAAAATTTTGTAAGTTATGACAAAATATACAATGGCTGGTATCTGTCACTGCAATGTCATGTAGGACAAAGCCAATATCCTGAACGTGCCCTTATGTTACACCTATTCTTCCCTCTCCCATCCCTCAGAACCTCTGTGGCCACTGTCTTTACATCATTGATAAGAGTTCTTCAATTGATAGAATAATAATGTCTATAGTAGAAAAATAAGTCTACTTTAGCCCATTGTTCATGTAAGCCTTTGATACTCCAATGTTTTTTATTTTGATGAATACAAGTTTATCTATATTTTCTTTTGTTGATTGTTCTTTTTGTGTAAAATCTAAGAATCCATCACCTAACACAAAATCATGCAGATATTTCCCTATGTTTTACACTAAGAATTTTATAGTTTTGCTCTTATATTTAGGTCAATGACCCATTTTGAGTTAAATTTTGTATATGGTGTGAAGTATGGGTCCACTTAAATAGATTGACATGATGATATCCAGTTTTCCTGGCAGCATATGTTGCTGAGACTATTCTTTGTCCATTAGGTCTTGGCACCATTGTCAAAAACCAATTAGCAAACTCTTCAGAAGATGGACAATTAAAGAGGCACAAGATTTACTTCTCTTCCAGAAACATAGCTAAATGACAGGACGACACTTTCCAGAAAACTGGTTTAGGGCTTAAAATAGTAAGGTAAGTCTGCACACTACCCAGAAGATAGAGGAGTAAAGAAAAACAGGAAATATTCATGAATAAAACAGCTGCTGGCACATTCCTCACCCTTGGAGCAGACAACAGTGAGTCCATTGGCCCCCAGCTGGTGGCTACAGACTGAGAGTGTTACAGGGGTCCACATCTCCAGGAAAGGGGGGAGAGAGGGTCTCAGCCTATGGACAATCTAGATTTTGGCCATTAACCTTGTTGGAGGTGTCCCAAGGCTCATGCCCATCCAGGCCAGGTAGGGCTGCAACATAGTTTTCTCTGGGAGCTGGCAGGGAATGAAAAAGAACATGCCTTCTCAAAAACCCTCCCTACTTACCTTGATTGGTTTCTGGAAGAAAATTTAATTCCTCCTTGGGAAAAAGGAATGTGAGACCAGTCAAAGTCTCCTGAGCAAGTTTGATTTGCTAGGCTTGGCTTTGAATAGCCCAACCTGAGGACAATTCTGTAGAACATTTATTCTACACTGCCCATCCAGGCAGGGTTCCAGTGAACACATTTTCCTTTGGATCTGAACAAAGATGCCTGCTGAAGAACACATCTTCTGCCAGAACAGGAAAGTGCAAACAAAAAGAAAATATAAATAAATAAAAGATGCTATTGGGTTCTTTTACTGCCCCACCACAAGGCCCCTGGAAACTTGTCTGTATGCTATTTCTGGGTCCATGGTGCTGGTTTAAGCAGTTAAACAAGGGAAAACTTAAAGACCTGGAACAAGTTGAATCAAGAATCAAAGTACAGCAGCAAAATTCAACACTAATTCCTTAAGCAAGAAAGCGAAACTGACCATCAAAGTAAACTCACCTTCATAATCAGAAGCCTACACATCAACAAAAATTAAAAGCCATATGAACAAATATTGAAATATGACTCAGGGCAAAGTACAAAACAAAGCTCCAGAAAAGATACAGGATTTGAGAAAAGAATAATTAGTGATGTTCATTCATGTCTCCTAAATCAAATCAAGGAGTTAAAGGACAACATGGTTAAATAGATAAGAGCCATTAAAAACAAACTGGATGAACACAAAGAAGATTTTGAAAGCATGAACAGACAAACAACAAAGCTTGTAAGAATGAAAGACACAATATGTGAGATTGAAAATATGAAAGAAGCATAGAAAAGCAGAATAGAAATCATAGAAGAAAGAAGTAATAAAGTCAAGGAAAAAACTTGAAATTGAAAAGAGAGAACAGAGAGAAAAGAAAGGGAAAAAATTGAGCAGATGCTCAGGAAATTGAACAATAAAACAAAGTGCAACAACATATGTGTCATGGGAGTTCCAGCAAGAGAAAGGAAGGGAAAAGGGACAGAAAGAGTGCTTGAGAAAATAATGGCTGAAAATTTCCCAATTCTCATGAGATACATAAATATAAAGGACCAATAAGCAGAACAGACTCCAAACAGAATAAATCCATATAAACTTCCTCTGCTAGCTAATAATTATTTATCCAGCAAAATTGTCCTTCAAATATAAAAGTGAGTTTAAAATATTCAAAGATACAGAAACTAAGAGAATTCATAAACAAAAATCAGGTTTTACAGGAAACATTAAAGGGAATTCTGCAGCCTGAAAGAAGACAAGAGAGAGAGAGATGCTTGAAGGAGAGTTGAGAAGTGAATACTATTATAAAGAGTAACCAAAGGGTAAAAAGGCAGACAAAAACAAGATATGATATTTGAAAGTCAAATGATAAAATGACTGAGGTAATGAATGCTTTTACAGCAATAACTTTGAAAGTTAATGGATTAAATAGAAGGAGGGTAAAGAATGGAAAACTGAGGGTTAATCTGTACAGAATTGGTAAAATGGTTGTTTGTAAATCTTTGGAAATGGATAGAAATAGTTAAAGCATACAAGGTGTTTGTAACTAGAAGTGCTATTGTATGGGTATGACAGTGATTGAAAGGGAAAGTCTAAGGTCATGTACATTACTAGAATAAAAGCTAAAAAATGTAATGTGGGACTGTATAAGAGAGTAAAACCTCATGTAAAGCACTAATATGAGTGATATTGCATATGTAAGACTGCTTTTACAAAATCTGAATATAAAGATACTAGAAAGAAGGAAGAAGAATAGCAGCTATGTACAGCAAGCATAGAGATTGAGAGATGATGACTATTGTCTGTTATTTGTTTATTATTATTTTTAGAATAATGAAAAAGCTCTAAGAATGATTGAAATGATGAATTCAAAAATATGTGATTACACCAAATACCATTGACTGTACACTTTGGATGGATTTTTGCTTTATTAATATCTATCAGTAAAATTGATTTGTTAAAAGAAGATACAGGCTGATAGAATTGATTAAAGAAAACATGACCCATCCATATGCTGTCTGTAAAAGACTCACCTTAGACCCAAGGTTACAAACAGGTTGAAGGTGAAAGGATGGAAAAAGCCATTTCCTGCAAACAGTAGCCAAAAAAGAGCAGGGGTAGCTATACTAATATCAGACAAAACAGACTAAATGCAAAACCTTAAAATATATGTATAAGGCTAAAAAAGGGACAATACACCAGAAAAGACGAACAGTTATAAATGTCTGTGCACCTGATCAATGTGCCCCCAAATACATGAGACAATCTCTGGCAAAACTGAAGGGTGAAATAGACATCTCTGACATAATAGGTGGAGGCTTCAACACATCACTCAATTCAATAGATGGAACAACTAGATAGAAGGAAAAAGAGAACATAATATGATAAATGAGCTAGACCAAACAGATATAAACAGAACATTGTGCCTCAAATCTGCAGGATATACATTCTTCTCAAGTGGTCACAGACACATGTTGGATCAAAAAACAGTTCTCAATAAATATAAAAATTACTGAAATTATATAAAGCACCTTCCCTGATCATAATGGAATGAAGCTGGAAGCAGAAAAGGAGAAAATTAGCAAATATAAGGAAGCTAAATAATGCAGTCCTAAACAATCAGTGGGTCAAAGAAGAAATTGCAAGGTAATTTAGTAAATATCTCCAGACAAATGAAAATGAGAACACAACTTATCAAAACTTACAGGATACAGTGATAGCAGTGCAGAGAGGGAAAGTTATAGTCCGAAGCACATATATTAAAAAATAAAAAGATAAAAAGATAAAATCAAAGACCTAACTGAACAGCTGTAGGAACTAGAAAAAGAACAGAAAACCAAACCCAAAATAAGCAGAAGGAAATAAATAACAAAGATCAGAACAGAAATAAATGAATTCAAGAACAAAAAAATATAAAAAGAAGAGAGAAACTCAACAAAACCAAAAGCTGGATCTTTGAGAAGAACAATAAAATTAACAAAACCTTAGCTAGATTAACGAAGAAAAAAGGAGAGAAGATGCAAATAAATATAATCAGGAAATTACACTGACCCCTCAGAACTAAAAAAGGATCATAAGAGGATATTAGAAAAAACTGCATGCCAAAAAATTAGAAAACCTAGATGAAATGGACAAATTCCTAGAAATGCAAAAACAAACTACAATGACTCCAGAAGAAATATGTGAACTCAACAATCCAATCACAAGTAAAAAGATTGAATCAGATATCAAAAATCTTCCATCAAGTAAATTCCAGTACCAAATTGCTTCACCAGTGAATTAACAAAGATTTCAAGAAGAATGAATACCAATCCTTTGAAACTCTTCCAAAAAATTGAGGAGGAGGGAAAACTTCCCAACATATTTTATGAAACCAATATTACACTAATACCAAAGCCAGTTAATGATACTACAAGAAAGTAAAATTACAGAACAATATCTCTAATGAATGTAGATGCAAAAATTCTCAACAAAATACTTGTCAATTGAATCCACCTGTACATTAAAAAATTATACACTCTGATCAAGTAGCTTTTAGTCTTGTTAAGCAAATGTAGTTCAATGCAAGGAAATCAAAGTAATATGCAACATTAACAAATTGAAGGGAAAAAAACACATGTCATCACAATTGACACAGAAAAGGCACTTGACAAAATCCAGCCTCCTTTCTTGATTAAAAAAGGCTGTGAAAGATAGGAATAGAAGGAAATTTCCTCCACATGATAAAGGGAATGCAAGAAAAATTTCATGGTCAACAGTGTACTCAATCAGGAAAGGCAGAAAGCTTTCCCTCTAAGATCGGGAATAAGGAAAGGATGCCACTGTCACCACTGATATTCAGCATTATATTAGAATTTCCAGCTACAGGAATTAGTCAAGAAAAAGAAATTAAAGGCATCCAAATAGGAAAAGAGGAAGTAAAACTCTCACTATTTACAAATGATATGATTTTACACTTTAAAAATTCTGAAATACTTATGACAAAACTACTAGATCTAATAAATCAGTTCAGCAAAGTGGCAGGATATAAGACAAACACAAAAATCAGTAGTGTTTCTACACATGAGTAATAAGCAATCTGAGGAGGAAAAAAATTCATTTTACAAGAGCAATAAAAAAAACTAAAATATCTACAAATTAATATAACCAGGGATGTAAAGGACATGTATTTAGAAAACATCACAATAAGAAATAAAAAAGACCTAAACTATGGACTAGAGTGGACTTGATGGTATTCTCTTGTTCACATATGGTGATTCTAGCAATGCAAGAAATTATAACAATGAGGTGGAGCCAGTGGCCACTTGACACTTTTGGGGTAGGGAGGGGATGAGCAGTTGAACTACAGGGGCTTCTTTGGGAGTTGGAGGTTGTCCTGAGTACTGTTGTGGCAACGGATGTAGGCAATTTTAAATCAGCACACACCACTCAGAACTGAGTGGGAGAGAGTGTGGTCTACAGTGTGAACTGTGGTCTATGGTTGGTGACAAGCCTCCAGGATGTGTAAGTTCATTGAGGGTGGTGGGCCACACTGTGGGAGATGTTTGTGTGGGATGTGGTGGGAGGTGTGGGAGGTGGTCAACATGGGAATCCCAGTGGGTTCTGTGTAATATTTTGGGTAATCTAAGCACCTCTTAAAATATATATATATAACATTTTTGTAAGCAAATGCACATATATGCATATATATTTATATATCATTTTGCAAATGTTTTTATGTATTGTGAGAATTTTGATTTTTACCCACAATAAAAAAAAATAAATTAAAAAAAAAAAAGACCTAAACTAATAGACGGTATTCCATTTTCATGGATTAGAAGACTAAATATCATTAAGATGTCACTTCTACTCAAAATGATTGATAGACTCAACACAGTCCCAATCAAAATCCAACCAGCCTACTTTACAGAAATAGTAAAGTCAATTACAAAATTTATTTGGAATGAAGAGAAGCCCTGAAAAGCCAAAAACCTCCTGAAATAGAAGAGCAAAATTGGAGAACTCATGCTTCCTGACCTTGATGCATATTACAAAGCTACAGTGGTCAACATAACATGGTATTGACATAAAGATAGACACATGTATCAATAGAATTGAATTGAGAATTCAAAAATAGACCCTCACCTCTATGGTCAACTGATTTTTTTAAACTGTTTTATTGAAGTTTATCATTCATACATGAACATCCATTTACAATAAGTGGAGAGTGTAAGTTGTGAACTTATGAAACAAACATACATATCATCATACAGGTATCCCATACAGGTATCCCACCATCAACACTTCACAGTGTTGTGAAATAATTGTTAAAAACTATGAAAGACCATAATCAAAACATTACTACTAACTGTGGCCAATATCTTACATTTGGTGTATTTTTTACCCAGCCCATGTTATTGTTCATGAGAGAATGTTCTTATATTTGTTCTGTTAACCACAGTCCATCTTCCAGCACAGGAAGTATGTCAACTGATTTTGATAAGCCTACCACATCCACTTTACTGGGACAGAACAGTCTCTTCATCAAGTGGTGCTGGGAGAACTGGATATTCATAACCAAAAGAATGAAAAAGAACTCCTACCTCACTACCTAAGCAAGAGTCAACTCAAAATGGAGCAAAGACCTAAACATAAAACCAGGCCCATAAAATTCCTAGAAGATAATGTTAGGAAACATCTTCAAGAACCTGTGGGAGGAGGGGGTCTCTTAAACCTTATACTCAAATAATTAGCAACAAAAGAAAAAAACGATATATGAGACCTCATAGTTAAACACCTTTTGATCCTCAGAGGACTTTGTGTAGAAGTTAAAAAGGCAGCCTATTCAATGGGAGAAAATATTTGGAAATCACACATCCAACAAGGGTATATTATTCACGATATATAAAGGGAATCTACAGCTCAACATTTAAAAGAGAAATGACCCAATTATAAAATGGGCAAAAGACTTGAATAGACATTTTTCTACAGAAGAAATACAAATGGGGAAAAACACATGAAAAATGTTCAACCTCACTAGTTATTAGGGAAATGCATATTTAAGCTACAATGAGATATCATTTCTCACCTATTAGAAGGACAACTATTAAAAAAAAAAAAAACAGAAAACTACAAATGTCAGGGAGGATGTGGAGAGATAGGAATGCTTATACAGTGTTGGTGGGATTTTAGAATGACACAGCTAATGTCATTAGTCTGGCAATTCTTAAGGAAGTGGCAGCACCACTACTAGGTACATACCCTGACAAACTGAGAGCAGTAACATGAACAGACAAGTGCACAATGATCTTCATAGCAGCATTGTTCACAATTGCCAAAAGATGTAAACAATGCAGGCTTCCATCAACTGCCAAATATGGTCCTTACTTCTTTCCCCAGTAAGTTCACAAACCCTTGACCCTGGGTAGGACTTTACCATCAACCTTTCTCCCCAGTGTTGCATGGCTTCTTAAACCTCTGATCAGCTTTTAGTCTACAAGCTTCTATTTAGTGTTTAGCTACTTGGATTTTTTTTTCCTGTACATGTGCAACCTAGGAGTTTTTCAAATAACTGAGAAGAACTTGAATATATATATTTATTTCTCTAAGCTTTCACTCCTAATTTCCAACTCTTTGGTGGGCTCAACCTGCAACTGTTCTATCCTCAGCCTGAAAAGACTGTTGCCTTATGCTTGGGTTCTATTCCTCTATGCAATGGCTTGGACAGACTCCTCAGACAATAAACCAGCTCATCTTTTATGCCTCCCTTCATTCAAGGATCATAACTCCTCAAGGCATATCTATGTTGATTTATATTTAATGCCTTCAAAGTGTAATTTAATATATTTTTTAGCTTTTATATTTGTTATCAGTGGGAAATATAGGTAATACTAGTTACTCTGACATGCCACAAAATAAAACTTGCACTGTGTTCTAATCCTTATTTCCCAGATGAGAAAACTGAGGTTCAGAGTAGTTAACTGATTAACTTCCACTGATATTGAAAGATTGGACTTAGAAGTCCATTCTCTTCCACCATATTAGATTGGCTTTCTTCATTTTTTCTTAGGTGACTATACTATGTTCAAATTTCTACATATTTCAGTATGACTTATTACTTTGGCAATTCTGCTTGCTGTTTATGGCACTTTGAAGAGTTCTTTGTGACCTTGGGATAATTCTCTTCTTTGCCTATTGATTCAGAAGCATGAGGATCCCAAAGTGACCAGGTGGCAGTCTTAAGTTCCCAGTTGAATGGAAACTTTGTTGTGTGTCCTGATGGGAGTACTCCTCCTTTCGAAACGAAGACCTGTATACCAGTAGAGCTTAAGTTTGCAGACACAGGAAGCAAAAAAAAAATCTAGTGCATTACTAGGGATAATAGTGAGAGGTGCCGCTCCAATTTCCACCTCTTGACTCCTAGACCTGTGAGTCTTGGCAATGGGAGAAACAGGAACATAGAGTGGATGCTGATTTTGAGCATACAGAGCCTCCTGGAGAACATTGCCCCAGACCTGCAAGGTATTGCCACCTAGTTGGTGCTATAATTGAGTCACCAAAAGGCCATTGCACCATTCTATCAATCCAGCTGCTTCAGGATGATGGGGAACATGGTAAGATGAGTGAATTCCCTGATCATGTGCCCATTCCCACACATTATTTGCTGTGAAGTAGGTGCCTTGATCAAAAGCAATGCTCTCTGGAATACCGTGGTGGAGAATAAAACATTCAGTAAGTACATGATTGGTGGTTTTCAAGGAAGTATTGAGTGTACGGAAGGCAAACCAATACTTGGAGTATATTTCTATTCCAGTTAGAACAAATCCCTGCCCCCTTCATGATTGAAGTGGTCCAACGTAATCAACCTGTCACCAGGTAACAGGCTAACCCCTGGGGGAATGTTTCCATATAGGAGCTGAGTGTGGTTCTCTACTGCTGGCAGATTGGGCACTCAACAGTGGTTATAGCCAGGTCACCTTGGTGAGGGGAAGTTCATGTTGCTTGCCTCATGCATAGCCTCCATCCCTACCACCATGAGCCCTCTTGTTCTGGTCCCCACTCAAACTAACTGCTTTTCTGGTCTACTCAGTAATTGGGCCAGAGTAGTATCCAAATGAGGAATATGTTGCCCCCAAAATCCAAGGAGTCCAAATAAGCATTGTGTCATTTTATGTTCATAGGAAGGGTCAGATGCAACAACTTATCCTTCACTTTTGAAGGAATATATCAACATGCCCCACACCACTGGACACCTAGAAATTTTATTGAGGAGTAAGGTCCCTGTATTTTTGTTGTGTCTATCTCCCATCTTCTCTCATGCAAACATCTTTCCAATAATTCTAGAGTAGTTGCTACTTTTTGCTCAATAGGTCCAATCAACATGATATAATCAATATAATGAGCCACTCTGATGTCGTGTGGGAAGGAGAGATGATAAAGTTCCCTGCAGACAATATTATGACATAAGCCTGGAGAATTGATATACACCTGAGGTACCACTCTGAAGGTATACTGCCAGTGTTGCCAACTGAAAACAAACTGCTACTGCTGATCCTTACTACTAGCAATTGAGGAAAAACATTTGATAGATCAATAGCAGCATACCAGATACCAGGGAATGTGTTGATTTGCTTAAGCAATGATACCACATTTAGAACAGCAGCTGCAATTGGAGTCACCACCTGGTTAAGTTTCTGATAATTAATTGTCAGCCTCCATGATCCATCTGTTTTCTACACAGGCCAAATAAGAGAGTTGATTGACATTGTGCTTGGGATCACCACCACTGCATCCTTCAAGTTAGGGATCCAGTGTTGGGATTCTGCCAGTTACTGAGTATGTTTATTTCAATAATGCATTCTGGATCTGAGCAAATGACCACAGAATGTGTCCAGGGACTCACTGGATCCACTGTGAGATAGACATAAGCTAGAACTCCATTGATACTCTGACCTTTAAAAGCTCCTACTCTGGTGGACCACAGTGAAGTTTTGGGTCTCCTAGAATTAATAACACTTCTGGTCCAGTATCTAATAATCTCCAAAATATCTGATCATTTTCTTTTCCCCAATGCACAGTCACCCTGGTAAAACACCCTAGATCTCTTTGGGGCAGCTAAGAGGAAGATGAACACTATAAATTTTAGGCAATGTATAACAGGGCCCTTCCACAAGTGGACCCAGCCTTTCCCTCATTCAAGGGGCTCTGGGTTTGTAAACTGTCTCATGTCTGGAAATTTATCAAGGGAATTGACTCTCTGTTTCTGTAATTCAAGATAGGCTTTTGTTCACTAAGCCTAGAACACTTCTGCTCATAAAGATCAAGTAGGAATTTGGTAGACTGCCCATCTATTTTACTTGTAGGTACCCTATGATCTCTTAGCCAACACCATAGGTCTATATGACTCCGACAATTTAGACTGCTGCTTTGAGTCTGCTTTTCATTGTGGTAGGAATGCCCACTTTGTCTTTGGTGATTAAGTGCTGCCACTTGTCTTCTGCTTCCCTGGGATCTGATAATCTCCATAGTGTTTAAGGATCCTAGGTCCCATGGTAATATCTGACCTACGGTTCTACTAGATAAAAACTTTGCTAATGCTTTGCTATATATAATGTATATAGATTGATATGATGACTTAATTAACTCAAGCATAAGAAAGCAATACACAGACATGCATTTATTTATTTTATTAAATTTCTGTTAATAATTGGGAGAATATGAAATAAGCAAAGGATTGTTTACAAGCAGGGGTCCAACTGCTGCATCATAATCCTTCACGATATACATACATATAGATATAGACTCACCAAACCGGGGGACACACCAACTTATCTGGCCCATATCCAGCCAGAGTCCCGATTGGATGCAACATAAATATATATCTATATATAGTTAGTGAACATTTGTTAATAATTGAAAGAATATGAAATAAGTGATGGATTCTTTATAAACAGGGGTCTAACTGCCATATCCCAATCTCTCACGATATGCATACATACATTCATAAGCTCACCACACCAGGGGACACACCAACTTACCTGGCCCATGTCCAGCCAAAGTCCTGATTGGATGGAAAAAAAAAAACATATATATATATTCATATCTAGTTAAATAAGTCTATACTGACAGAGTGAGAAAGAAGAATAACATCAATCAAAAGATTAAATCAATATTGAACAGAGTCACAAAATGACAGAAAAATAGAGCAATCTTACATGCAAACTCACCAACATCTAGCTCTCAGCTGGGAAGTCCCGATTCAGCAGGCGATACCAGAGTCTTGATTGAAAACAACAACTATACAGAGCACCCTCTCCCAGGATGGGACTTCAACTGGCCTGACCTGGGACTATCCCTTTTATTGCACTCATAATTGATGAATTTGATACTGTAGATGCCAACTTGTGAGTACTCTGTCAACTCCCGAGGAAATGTCCAGACTCCTCAGGAAGGAGCACTACACTCCCCAGAATATATGCTATCTGTTCTTATTTGTTACAAAATATCCCCAAATGTGCCCACTATCTTAGTTCTCATCATTCCTCCTAAAATATGAAAAGTGCTGACTAGAAAAGCATTGGTTTCTTGATTAACAGAGTTTCCTGCATGATGTTTCACTTTTAGGTTTGAACAATACTCACTAAATTTTTTCCCAATACACCTACAGAGAAGAGCAACCATAAAGCTCTTTAGGGTAGATGAAGTTAGTCTCACAAATTTATTCCTCACAGTCCTGGTGAAAGGTGTTTCCTCTGGACATTCCTTGGGTGGATATACAGGTCTTAGATGGTAAATCCTTTCTAACATTCCAATCTGTTTAACTTTTTTGATCCCCTCATCTTCAGTATACCAGAGAATTTCTGGCATTTTTTTTTTAATTCTGGCATCTTGGACTCTGACAATGTTGACCATATTTTGGTCCATGTTTCAGCTTTTTCTAACCCCTTGAGTTACAACATTGAATCCAGAATGTCTGCTTAGTGGGCCCATATCAATACATTCATATTGATCTAAATTTATATTCCTTCCACCCTATTATCCCACATCCTTAATATCCATTCCCACACATATTCCCCTGATTTCTGTCTATATAAATTGGAAAACTCATGCAGTTCTTTTGTAGTATAGTGTACTTCCTCGTGATCACACTTTGTACATCTTTGCTGACTTGTGATTTCAGTCTAGTTATATGTCTGTAAGAAAAAAGTGATGGTGCAGTTTGGTAAGGAGAAGCCTTAGAAATGTCTTGCAAGCCAATTGCCTCAGGGCATTCCAGTGCAGTTTCATCTGATCAGATATGATTAATTTTTTCAGGTGGGGGGTTGGATGTATAACTCCTTGGGGGCAGGCTGGAGGTTGGGTGGTTGTCACTTCATAGCAGTGTGGAGGTTGAGAGGTCATCTACTCAGGGTGGGGAAGAGGTCCTGTGGCTGTCTCCTCAGGGCAAACCATTACAGATTTATCTGGCAAAGTTTCAGCAGAATTTAGAGTTTCATTATCTTCACTGCAATCATAATCAATCCATATGTCTTCATCCCAATCCTCAAGATACCACTCCTTCCTAATCAATACCCTTGTTTTAACAGCAGGCACCCTGCAAGATTGAGATTTTAGTTTCCATTGTAATTCTGCTACGCACACAATGAGGCTCTGGGTCTAGTTTACAGAGATCTTAAGTTTGTGGCTGCATGATACAAAATTTTCTTTCGGACACACATAGAAACATTCACATCATTCAAGAAACACGTAAGTTGCAAATTTGAAGACTTCTGCTCATCCCTTTGTTTTGTAACTGTATCTAGTATATTTATGAACAGCCAGCCAACATCATTGTACCATTTAACTACATACATTTCCATTAAAGTGTTAAAAACACTCTAACCCAGAGTCTTGCCATATATAAGTATGGAAGTAATCATATCCAGTGGTGATACTTTGTGTATCTCTATTATCAACTCATGCCATGGCCTGTAAGTGGCCTTTTGATTTTTGGAAAAATAGTGATTAGTGCCTTTAAATCTAATAAGAGTAGAGAGCCAATTTCAAAAATCCCAGAACCAATTCAGAAATCTCATTGTTAAGATTCTGTTTCTCAAGAACCACTGCACTCTCAGTACCAATCTGTATTAGTCAGGTTTCTCTAGGGAACCATTACCAAAGGTCTTGGTACCTACAAAATTTATGGGTTAGCTCTTTCCCCTTCACAACTGACAGTTTGACTCCCTTATGACATTGTGAATATGTAGCTCCTTGACTTTAGGTGCACAGACTATTTGGACATATGTTTTTGTTTCCAGAACTTAAGACTCAGGCCCTATAGTGATAACTAGAAACGAGGCTCCAGTAAATGTTTATTTCTGTACCCATTTCCCTTTATACTCTTTGTAAAAAAGGAAGAGCAAAAACTACATCATGGAACAAGATTTCTTCCACTGATCCCTAACCTGTTTCAACAATCCCATCAACTACCGATGAAAGCAACCTGTCCTTCATTTGTTCAATAATATAGTCTGCTTTTAGGAGTGAGATGATAGGAAGATGTACTTTTATATTCAGTATGGCTAATATGTTTATACACACTTATGCCTTTTGGATTTTATTATGCCTGGGTTATTTTCCAGTATATTATGAACATAAGGTTTCAGGACTTTTCTAGATTGAAGCATGATTATATATCTGGGCAATATCTCAGTCTTCCATGATAGTACTATCTGAATTGTGTTGGCCTCCTTCCAATAGCATCAGCTTTTTGCCTAAAAATGTAGAAGTATGAATTTTATGATGTCTAAGTTGAGTTCCAGGTGTATGTAATATATCCCTACAGGAGACTGGGATGGGCCTCTGGAAAGTCAGATCTGTACTGATTAGAACACACAACTAATTCTAAAACCTTTCAATGATCTTTCTATTTCCATGGATAATTAAATTAAGTTCACTCTTCCCTTTTTTGCTTCAGGAAAGCCCTAGTCACTTCAGTGAACTCCTGAGACTGAGAAAGCTTTCAAGGAATTTAAATACAGGTTCATCTTTGCTCATGTCCAGGCATATTATTACTCCCAAAGATAGATCCTTCACATAAGTGTTTACATATAGTCTACTTTCTCTATCTTGGAAAAAGACTTTCCTACCACCCTCCAGGTATGTCCTTATATATTTCTTCTCCTTTAGAGCTAAACTTTTAGAAAGGGCTGTTTACATATGGAAAAAGGATTGTAACATCCATAAAATGAAAATACAGGACATCTTTTTACTTTTTTTTTATTGTGGGTAAAAATCAAAATTTTCACAATACAAACCAATATTTGTAGGATGATATATAAATATATGTGCATATATGTGCATTTGCTTACATAAATGTTATTTTATATATATATATATATTTTTTAAAGATGCTTATATTACATAAATGTTACACAATTTGATGTAATTATGAATTCCAAAAATATAATTGGATTATGCTTGTAAACTGATCTGTTAATCTGGGCATGATTAGGTTATGATTAGGGTGTTGAGCCCCACCCCTTGGTGGGTGGGGAATAAAATATAAAAGGCATAGCAAGAACCATTTTGAGAAGCAGTTTTTGAGAAGCAGTTCTGATGATGGAGTTTTGATGTTGGAAAGAAGGCCCCAGGAGAAGAGAAGTGAGCCATTTGCTGATAGTCTACAGCTGACTTTGTGGAGGAACCAGAAGAGCTAAGCCTTGAAAGAAAAGCAGCCCCGGGAAGAGAGGAACACAAGAAACATGAACCCTGGCAAACATCAGCAGCTGTCTTGCTCCAACAGGTGGCAATGAACATTGGTGAGAAGAAATTTACAGTTTACGGCCTGGTATCTGTGGACTTCTAACCCAAATAAATACCCTTTATAAAGACCAACCCATTTTAGGTATTTCACATTAGCACCTCTTTGGCTGACTAAAACAATATGGTTGCCAAATATTTTCTCCCATTGGGTAGGCTGCCTTTTTATTTTCCTAAAAACGTCCTTTGAGGTGCAGAAGTTTTTAATTTTGATGAGATCCCATTTATCTATTTTTTCTCTTGCTGCTCATGTTTTGGCTGTGAAGTTCCTGAAACCATTTCCTATTACAAGGTCCTCTGGATGCTTCCTTACATTATCTTCCAAGGTCTTTATGATTTTAGCCCTTATATTTAGATCTTTGACACATCTTGACTTGATTTTTGTATAAGGTGTGAGATGGTATTCTTCTCTCATTCTTTTGGATATGGATATCCAGTTCTCCAAGCACCACTTGTTAAAGAGGCCATTCTCTCCCAACTGAGTGGGCTTGATGGCCTTGTCGAATATCAGATGACTGTATATGTGAGGATCTATATCAGAACTCTCAATTCGGTTCCATTGATCAATAGGTCTATCCTTGTGTCAATAACATGCAGTTTTGATCACTGTAGCTGGTGGTATGTTTTAAAGTCAGGTAATGTGATACCTCCAGCTTCATTTTTCTTTTTCAATATGTCTTTGGCAATTCAGGGCCTCTTACCTCTCCAAATATATTTTGTGGTTAGTTTTTCCAGTTCCTTAAAAAATGCAGATTGATTTTTATTGGGATTACATTAAATCTGTACAATAGTTTGGGTAGGATAGACACCTGGATGATGTTTAGTCTTCCTACCCATGAACAGGGAATATTTTTCCATTTATTTAAGTCTTCTTTGATTTCCTTTAACAGTGTTGTGTAGTTTTCTGTATATAAGTCCTTTACATCTTTAGTTAAATTTATTCCTAGGTATTTGACTCTTTTAGTTACTATAGTAAATGGTATTTTTTTCTTGATTTCCTCCTCAAATTGCTTGTTATTGGTGTACAGAAATGCTACTGATTTTTGAGCATTGATCTTTTTTTTTTTTTATTGTGGGTAAAAATCAAAATTTTCACAATACATACCAAATTTGCAAAATGATATATAAATGTATATGCATATATGTGCATTTGCTTACAAAAATGTTATTTATGTATACATATAAATATATTTTAAGAGGTGCTTAGATACCCAAAATATTACACGGAACCCACTGGGATTCCCATGTTGCCCACCTCCCACACCTCCCACCACATCCCACACAAACATCTCCCACAAGTGTGGCCCACCACCCTCAATGGACTTACACATCCTGGGGCCTTGCCACCAACCATAGACCACAGTTCACCCCGTAGACAACACTCTCTCCCACAAAGTTCTGAGCCTTGATCTTATAGCCTGCAACATTACTGAACTCCCCTATAAGTTCTAGAAGGTTTGTTGTAGATTTCTCAGGGGGTTCTATGCATAGGATCATGTCGTCTGCAAATAATGAAATTTTTACTTCTTCTTTTCCCATCTGGATGCTTTTTATATCCTTTTCTTGCCTCAGTGTTTGTGCAAGTACTTCTAAGACAATGTTAAATAGGATAGATGATAGTGAACATCCTTGTCTTTTTACAGATGTCAGAGGGAAGGCTTTTAGGATTTCATCATTGAAGATGATGTTATCTTTGGGTTTTTCATATATACCCTTTATCATATTCAGAAAGTTTCCTTCTATTCCTATCCTTTGCAGTGTTTTTATCAGGAAAGAGTGATGTATTCTGTCGAATGCTTTTTCTGCATCTATAGAGATGATCATGTGATTTTTTTTCTTTCAATCTGTTTATGTGGTGTATTACATTGATTGATTTTCTTATATTGCACCATCCTTGCATACCCGGGATGAGACCCACATGGTCATGGTGTATAATCCTTTTGATATGTTGTTGAATGCGATTAGCAAGTATTTTGTTGAGAATTGTAGCATCTAGGTTCATTAGAGAATTTGGTCTGTAATTTTCCTTTCTTGTGGTATCTTTGTTTGGTTTTGGTATTAGGGTAATTTGGCACCGTAGAATGAGTTAGGCAATATTCCTTCTACTTCTATTTTTCAGAAGAGCTTAAGTTGAATTAGTGTTAGCTCTTTCTGGAATGTTTGGTAGAATTCAGCTGTGAAGCCATCTGGTTCTGTGCTCTTCTTACTTGGGAGGTTTTTGATGACTGAGTCTATCTCTTTACTTGTAATTGGACTGTTTAGTTCATAAATTTCTTCTTTCGTCAATGTAGGCTGTTTGTGAGTTTCTAGAAATTTGTCCATTTCCTCTAAATTATCATTCTTGTTGGCATATAATTTTTCAAAGTATCCTCTTATGATACCCTTTATTTCTGTGGGGTCAGTAGTGATATCCCCTTGCTCTTTCCTTATTTTGTGTATTTGCATCTGTTCTCTCTTTTTCTTTGTTAGTCTGGTTAAGCATTTGTCAATTTTACTGATCTTCTTGAATAACCAGCTTTTGGTTTTGTTTATTTTTTTCTATTCCTTTCTTATTTTCTATTTCATTTAGTTCTGCTCTAATCTTTGTTATTTCCTTCTTTCTACTTCCTTTTGGTTTAGTTTGTTGTTGTTTTTCCAATTCCTCCAAGTGTGCAGTCAGGTCTTCAATTTTTGCTCTTTCTTCTTTTTTAATATATGTATTTATGGCTATGAACTTCCCTCTCAACTCTGCTTTCACTGCATCCCATAGGTTTTGAAATGTTGTGTTGTTGTTTTCAGTAGTTTCAAGGTAGTTACTGATTTCTTTTGAGATTTCCTCCTTGACTCACTGTTTGTCTAAGAGTGTGTTGTTTAACTTCCATATCCTTGTGCCTAACCTGTTTCTCTGGCCCTTAGTGATTTCCAATTTCATTCCGTTGTGCTCAGAGAAATTACTTTGTGTAATCTCAATCTTTGTGAATTCATTGAGAGTTGTTCTGTGGCCTAGCATGTGGTCTATCTTGGAGTATGATACATGTGCACTCGAGAAGATTGTAAATCCTGCTGTATTTGGATGTAGTGTTCTGTATATGTCTATTAAGTCCAGGTCCTCTAATGTATTGTTCAGAGTCTTTGTTTCTTTATTGATTCTCTGTCTAGATTGTCTAATGATGATAATGGTGTATTAAAGTCCCCCACTATAGTTGTAGAGGCATTTATTTCTCCACTTAGTTTTCCTAGAGTTTGCCTCATGTATTTTGAGGCACCCCAATTAGTTGCATAAATGTTTATGATTGTTCTTTCTTCTTGAGAGATTACCACTCTTACTAATATATAGTGTCCATCTTTGTCTCTTAACAATAGTTTTGCATTTAAAGTCTATTTTGCTGATATTAGAATAGCTACTCCTGCCCTTTTTTGGCTATTGTTATCTTGTAAAATTGTTTTCCAGCCATTCACTTTCAGCCTCCTTGAGTCCCTGGGTCAAAGGTGGGTTTCTTGTAGACAGCATATAGATGGATCATATTTCCTTATCCAATCTGCCAATCTCTGTCTCCATTAACATTCATTGTTATTACTCGCAAATAATTTCTTTCTTCAGCCATTTTTTTCTTTGGGTTAATGTATGCCATATGTTGTTTTGTTTCTGTTTTTGTCTTTTTAGTTGTTTTTAAACTCTCCTCCAACTATCTCTCACTTGTTTTTTTTTTCCTTTCTACTTGTAGAACTTCCTTTAGTATTTCTTGAAGTGCAGGTTTCTTATTGACATTCTCTCTTAATTCCTTTTTATCTGTGAATATTTTGAACTCTCCATCATTTTTGAATGCCTGTTTTGCTGGATAGAAAATTCATGGCTGGAAGTTATTTTCTTTTACTACTCTGACTATGTCATACCACTGTCTTCTTGCCTCTATGGTTTCAGCTGAAAAATCAGCACTTAATCTTATTGTGCTTCCCTTGTATGTGATGGTTCTCTTTTCTGTTGCTGCCTTTGTCTTGAGTATTGGACATTTTGACTAGTATATGTCTTGGAGTTGGCCTCTTGGGATTTATACTGTTTGGGGTGTGCTGTGCTTCCTGGATCTGCACATCCATCTCTCTCAATAGGGTTGGGAAGTTTTCAGCCATTATTTCCTTCAACACTCCTTCTGTTCCCTTTCCCTTCTCTTCTCCTTCTGGGCTGCCCATAATGCTTATATTTGTGCATTTTGTGTTGTCAGTTAATTCCCTGAGTACCTGCTGGGTTTTTTCTTTTTGTCTATCTGTTCTACTCTCTGTTTGATTTCAGATGTATTGTCTTCCACATCACTAATTATTTCTTCTCCCTGTTCAAATCTGCTGTTATGTGAATCCTGTGTCTTTTTTATTTCTTGGATTGTGCCATTGATCACCATCACATCAGTTATCTTTTTGTGTATGTTTATAATTTCTTCAGTATGTTCTCCCAGTGTCTTCTTTATGTCCTTAATCTCTTCCTTCACTTCATTAAGTTGGTTTATGAGATTTGTTTGGGAATCTTTGATTAGTTGTTCAATGTTCTGCATATATTCCTGGTTTTTAGTTTGTTCATTGGACTGGTCCATGTTTTCCTGTTTCTCAGTGTGGTTTGTAATTTTTTGCTGCCCTCTAGTCATCATTTTTTCTTGATGGGTTTATTCAGTTGATTAGCTTCTCTCTCTGCTCTATAGTTTTATTTATCTGGTGGTTCTGCATGTGTGTTCAGTTTTCACTTTGACACTTTTTCTTCTTTTTTTATTTCCTTCCTTCTTTCTATGTTCCCTTGAAGACAAAAGATTAGGACCAGAGGAATCGAAAGATGGGAGAAAGGAAGAAGGATAATAGTAATATTGATAAAAGTTAGCAGAGGGGCCAAATAAGACTTAATGAAATGAATATTTAACTCATGTAGGCAGTGTGGAATAATAGGGGAAAAAGTGGAGTACCTTCAATGGACTGGGAAACCAAATAGTGGAATATATATATAATGATTTAGAAGGCTAGAGTTATGAGGAGGGAGAGAAAGAGTAAAGAATGGCTGAAAGGAAAAAGTTAATATTAATAAAAAACGAAGAAAACAAAATAGATAGAATAGAAATTGACACCCTTAAGTTGTGGGCATATGAAAAAATGTGATATATAAGAGCCACAACAGAAAGCAGAAGGCAGAAAGATGAAGGAAGAATAAGAGATAGTCTGGAATACAAAATCAATATAGACAGTGAATGGGAAATCACTGAAGAAGAAGCACTGCAAAGAAGAGACAAGCTAGCAGCACCTAATTAAAAAATAAATGAAAGAAAAAAGAAAGGGGGGGGGGAAAGAAGAAAGAAAAGGAAGAGAAACAAATAAACAGAGAAATACCAAACAGTCACACAGGCAAGCAGTCAAACAAAACTAAGGTGGATGAGTGTTCCTACTAGGGTCCTTGTGGATCCTCTCAGTCTGTTTGTATTTATCAATCAATTTCCCTGCAGGGTTCTATCTGCAGGTTTTGAAGCAGCTTTTAGCTATTAAACTAAATTAAAAAGAAGAATTTATTTTTCATTTTTAAAAGTGACTGTCTTTTTTTTTTTTTTGGAGAAATATAGGACCCAAAATAAGTCCTCTTCTAGAACACCCCCTTCACCGAGGGGACCCTAACTAGACTCATGGAAACTAATCAAGGACTTCCCACTTCCTGGATTCCCCAGGGGAGCTGAAGCTCTGATGCTAGTTAGTGCAAAACTATAAAAACAGCCAACTCCACCCCTTCTGGAGCCAAGCCTTAGCATCACTGGGCTGCTGGGTAAATCAGGTTTTCTCAGCAGATTTGCATTTTCCCTCAGCCTGGCACTGCTTCAAGCCAGCTTATCTGCTCTCCCAAGCTATGAGAGGGTCCAGGCAGCCAAATCGATGGTAAAGAATCCCCTCTCTGCCTTCTGTCAGAGCCCTCCCTCTCTCGGAGAGTGCTCCCTCTCCCCAGCTTGTCAGGATTTGGGGCTTATCCCTGGGCAGCTAGGTAAATCAACTCCCTCAGCAGATTTACCCCTCCCCTCTGCTGGGTGTTGATTCAATCCAGCTGTTTTGTTCACCCAAGCTGCAAGGGGTGCCAGGCAGCCAAATCCACAGAAAGGAAAGCATTCTCACCCCTTTGCCAGAGCCCTCCCACTCTCACCAGGCACTGTCACCTGGTTGCCGGGCCAGGAGTCGCGGCTAAAACCGGCTTTTTTTTTTCTTCCCTAAAGTTGGGGCTCAGCTGTCTGTGTTAACCACCACAGACAGGCTTAAAACTCACGAATCTCTACCGATCAGTCCATGCCGTCGATCTGCACAGATAGATGCCCCAAGCTTCTCGCTCTGTGCGCCCACAGCACAGACCCCCGGGCAGGACCCTGTCCACAATCCACTGTCCTCATGGAGCTCTCAGCGAGTGCCCTCCTAAACCAATGCCATCTTGCTTGCTTAGTTTTTCCATCTTTTTACTTTATCCAGAAGTCCTAGCTGTCCTTATGGTGTCTCTGTCTCTATTTACTCAATACCTAGTCATTTCCAAATTCACTCCAATAAGTCATTCATCTAGACCCTTGCTAAGGTTACTAATGCCTTTTATGTTGAAGAATTGATTGAAAAAGTTCCTACTTTACTTGGCCACTTAATTCTGCACTCTTGACTCCTTTCTCCTTGAACTACTCTCTTCCCTTGCATACAGTTACATTAATCTCCTCTTTATCCAATCATTCTCAGACACTTGAAACTGTCAATCTAGTCTTTAAATATTTGAATTCCCCAAGATTTTATTCTGGGTGATCATTTCTTATCTACTGGATTCTTTCTGTATATAAATCTAACCCATTCTTTTGACTCTAACTACTCTCTATATGCTGATGACTCCTAAATTTGTACTCTCAGTCCCCAAAAAACCTATTTAATATCTGCACTTCAATGTATATCAAGCAGTTCAAACTGAACATGTTCCAACTGAACATTTGATATCCACTTTCTCTTACTGTCCTTCCATCAGTACTCTCTACTGGAGTATATATAATCTTCCTTTTGCTCATTCCAGAATCATGCAGTGATCTTTGAAAGCTCTTTCTATCTTATCTGATATCTCATCTGATGTACAGATCATTTCTCCAAAATATTTTTTTAACTTTATTTTGTACATTTAATAATTGAAAACATAAGCAATTAAAAACTAAAAAGTAAACACAGATGAATAAATATATACATTTCTCAATTAAATGTAATGGATACATGTAAATTTTTTTTTTGTGTGTGTGTGTGAATCAAACAATATATTACACAATATATTTGGTTCATAGTAATGCATTCATACAGTATTTGTCCTTTTGTGTCTGGCTTGCTTCACTCAACATAATGTCCTCCAGGTTCATCCATGTTGCCATATGCTTTATGACTTCATTTCTTCTTACAGCTGCATAATATTCCATCATGTGAATAGACCACAGTTTGTTTATCCATTCATCTGTTGATGGACACCTGGGTTGTTTCCAACTTTTGGCAATGGTGAATAATGTGGCTATGAACATCGGTGTGCAGATGTCTGTTCATGTCACTGCTCTCAGTTCTTCTGGGTATATACCCAGTAGTGGTATTGCAGGGTCACATGGCAAGTCTATATTCATCTTCTTTAGGAACTGCTATATATTTTAAATAGAGCCATTCATTTTCATTTCTGTTACTACTTTGCCACTATTTTAAGAAAGACCTCCTTGAACTACATTTGTGATTCTCACAGTTTGCCAACTCAGAACATAGTGAATCTCTTCTTCATATTTCTTGTCACAATTATATTTTGAATTGGCATGATTATTTAGGAAATGTCTGTCACCTCCATGATGTTGTAAAATCTATGAGAATAATGTTTTAATTTGCTTAGTATGATACCTGGTACATGGTAAGAGCTCAATAAATATTTGTTGAATGAATTGTATAATGTAATAATAACTGTTAGCAATTAATTAGCATTTAACATGATCCAAGAAGTGTTGTAAGTGCTATACATGGATTAGATCATTCAATTCTCTCAATAATTTTATGAAAGTACTATTATTATTTTCATTGTTTGACTGAGGACATTAAAGAATTTGAACATAAATGATGTTGTCTTATAGTCCAAATCCAATAAGAGCCTGTTACACATTAATGTTTGAAACTTTTGAGATACTGCAAGTTTGTTTATCTCTTGTACAATTATACAGGAGCACAGAACTACATTTAAATACCATTTAATGTTACGTGAAAACTCTCTTTTCCTGCTAGTGCTTTTCTTTCATGTACAATAATTTTATTCCAGCATATACTTTATCTTCATGCAAGAAATATTGCTTTTTTATGTATTACATCCTGACTATAATATAAGCTTATTTAACACAGTAAACTTTGAGCTGCAAATTAAGCAGGTCCAGGTCTGAGACCAGGGATGATAATACCTGACTTACTGTATTAATCAGCCAAAAGGGTGCTGATGCAAAGTACCAGCAATCTGTTGGCTTTTATAAAGGGTATTTATTTGGAGTAGAAGCCTACAGTCACAAACCATAAGGAGTAAGTTACTTCCCTCACCAAAGACTGTTGCCACATTTTGGAGAAACAGGACTGCCAGTCTCTGTGAGGGTTCAGTCTTCTTCCTTTTCCTCTTAAGGCTCTATGGTCCCAGCTTCTTCTGATCTCAGCTGTGGGTTGGCATAAGGTTTGTCTTTTTCCAGCTCAGCTGCACTTCTTCCACCACAAGGCCAGCTGTAAACTGTGAGGTGAATGGCTCAGTTCTCTCCCCAGGGCTCCAACATCAAAAACTATGCTCTCTCTTTTGCCGTGTCATTTTCTGTGTGCTTCCACCCACCAAGGGGGCAGGGACTCAACATCTCACTAACGTAGCTGAATCAAAGTCCAATCTTAATGTAATCAAGTAAAAGTGAAACTTCTGAATTTAATACAATGAAAGAGTGTCACGCCAAGAGGAACAGAACAATTTACAAACATAATCAATATTTCTTTTTGGAATTCATCAATCTTATTAAATTGCCACACTCCACCCTCTGAATTCCAAAAAGACCTTACAATATTTAAAAAAAACTTAAATCTGTAACAATGCTAAGTACAAAAATATCACAATTGGTTTAAAGAAATACAGTTTGTCTTGGGGCAAATTCCCGTTCCTTCTGGCTATAGATCTCTGAAACTTACAAAACAATTTATCTGCTTCTAATACTTAAAGTGACAGACAAAGGATAAACATTTGCATGTAAAGTGGAATTGGGAGGAAATCATAAGTCATGGGACCCCTACAGTTCTGTAAACCTACAGGACATATTTCATTAGATTTCAAAGTCTGAGAGTCATTCTCAAGATGACGGTTCTTCTCCCTGGGGCCTCATAGGGCCCACCCTTCCCACAGGCTATCCCAATGACCATTTTCTTGGCTCCACATTAAACAAGCATCTGGATGGCGACTGAGCTCCAGACCTCACCTTCCAAGAACATTGGGGCAATGACCACAATTTACCCAATCTTTGAATTAGAGTCTCAACCCCTTTAATACAGAGAAAGGGAGGTAGCATTCTTCCTAATCTCTGGCCTATAGGCCCAACCTTCTCAGAACCATGAGTTGGTGACCTGGCTTTCACTAATCTATGGGGTCAGGCCCACAACTCAGACCTATGGGGTATTGTCCTTACTCTCCTCAATCCTTGGGGATGTGTTCCACCATCTGTAGCCTGGGACACCAAAATTCTTCCTCAACATTGAGCTGGAATATCCACCCTCTTCAATTGATGGGGCAAATTCACCCTTTCCATCCACAAGAGGGGGTTCCTCTCTTGGCCCAATGAGATGTCTTAATTCCAGATCTCAGCTTCCATGTTTTCCCTCTTAAAGTCATTTTCCCTTCCAGATTTACACTCCGTGTAAAATTCAGTCCAGTCTGACAGCATCTATCTTCATACAGCCCTCTCAAAAAGCTTGTTGGCTTAGTATGCAGGAATCAGGGATCCAAGCCTTCAGACAGCATTACTTTTATCACAAATTTTTCCTAGATAACTGCATTTTCAATCCTGACTCACACATTCCAAATTTAGTTAAGGTCTCAAATGGGGCACTATCATCGGGGGGCTTGATTTCCAGAGTCTTGTAATTTCCAGAATCAGTTTCTGGTTTTGTTTTGCCCAACAATTCAATTAGCTTATCTCTCATCTGGCTTTTTACAAAAAGCTGCAAGAAGAAGCCCAGCCACATTCTCCAAGTTTACTTTGGAATGTTCTTCAGCCAAATGCCCAGGCTCACCGTTTTCAAATCTGCTTTCCATAAAATGTCAGGAGTTAATCTTGCTAAGTTCTTTGCAACTTTAAACCACTGATCACCTTTCCTCCAGTTTCCAATAATAGTTTCAACATTTACTTCAAAGGCCTCATGAAAAGTCTCTTTAGTGCCCATATTCCTATCAACAGTGTCTTCAAAGCACTCTAGGCTTTTTCTATCAATCATCTCACAATTGTTTGCTTCTAAGTCCTCATCAAAAAAAAACTTTGGGATATATATTACTACCAATAGTCTCTTCAAAGCAATCTAGGTCTTTTCCATCAAGCATCTCACAATTCCTCCAAAAAATACCCCTTACCGATTTATAAAAGCATTTCAGCATTTTGATATTTGCAAAAAGCACCACATTACTCCTGGTACCATATTCAGTACTAGCCAGTTAAAGAGGTGCTGATGTAAAGAACCAGCATTCTGTTGGATTTTATAAAGTGTATTTATTTGGGGTAGAAGTTTACATTCACAAGGCCATAAAGAATAAGTTTCACCCCTCACCGAAATCTGTTGCCGCATGTTGGAGCAAGATGGCTGTTGGTCTCTGTGAGGGTTCAGCCTTCCACTTCTTCTTAAGCGTCCATGGTCCAATATTCTTCATTTGGTTTAAATATATATATATATATATATATTTGTTTTTTTAAAAAGATACTTAGATTACATAATGTTACATGAAAAATATAGGAAATCCCATTTGCCCCACTCCCCATACTTCCCACATTTTTCCACATAAACATTTTCCTTCATTAGTGTGGAACATTCATTGCAATTGATAAACAAATTTTGGAGCATTGCTACTAAGCATGGATTATAGACTACATTGAAGTTTACACTGTCTCCTGCACAATTCTGTAGGTTATGGGAAGATATATAATGGCTTACATCTGTCATCGCAGTGTCATTCAGGATGATTCCCAAGTCCCAAAAATGCCCCTGTATTACAACATTTTTCCCTCTCCTTGCCCTCAGAGCCTCCAGTGGCCCTTGTCTCCACATCAACATTGTAATTTCTTCCATTGTTAGAATCATAATAAGTCTATAGTAGAATACCAGTAAGTCCACTCTAGTCCATAGTTCATTCCCAAATCCTGAGGATTCTGGGATGGTGATGTCCACACCACCACTAATTGAGAGTGGACTTTGATCCATACATGCAATGGATGGGACTCCCTTGCTTGCAGTTGTAGACTCTCTTGTTTCCTTGGTATGGTGGCTGTCCATCCTCACCTCTTTATTAGCTGTCCTGGGTGAGTCCAATGAACTGGAGTGTAGATGTAGCAACTCAACTGAGGCTCAGGGTCCAACTGACACATTGGCAATCCAAAGATTTAAGTCTCTAGGATGTACACCTACAAAATACAGCACCAAGTATAGGTTCAAATAGAAGGGGCAGATGAGCCATGTGTAGGGAACCCATAACCAAGTCCAACTTTGACACTCTCAAGAGCACAAACTCCAAAGTGGTATCCCCTGGCAAAACACCAAACTCCAGAGATATCTGCCCTGACCATATGACCTGGGTGTCTCCAGAGCCCTTGGGAGCCCCACCATTTGGAGTAGTATCAACTTTGGCTGTCTATGAGGTCATACTGAGATATATATAAGTGTTACCTCTGGGATGACCTCTTGACTCACTTTGAAGTCTCTTATCCATATAAACTAATTTATCTTTACCACTTACCCCTTTCATTCGAAGTCTTTTTCCAGTTGCATTGCTAGTTGGTGCTTGGTAGTAATTCCTCAGGTCCAGGGAGGTTCATCACTGGGAGTCATGCCCAATGCTGGGGGAAGGTAATGCATTTATATGCTGAGTTTGGCTGAGAGAGAGGTCACATTTGAGTAACAAGAAGGCTCACAGTAGATAACATTTAGGCACCATAAAACACTAGGCTAAGTCAATTTCAAGAGCATAGGATCATAAGCATATTCGTCAATATCAAGGGCCTATCAATGGACCATCCTCCTTTGATTGTTATTGCCCCTGTACTTGGGGGATTGTTGCTGTGACACTAAAGAAAATGGCAGAGCTCTCCAGGATGGGAATTCAATATTCTTTCAGTTATTGTGTGAATTTCCACCCACTGTGACAATGACCCATGAACATTTGAACACATTTATATACCTTACAATTATATGTCCAGGTAAACTTCCTCCCCTGTATCCCCCATCACTGACACCCCACACCAATGATCCTCCCCTGTCCCAGTTGAAACCCTTCTGTGATCCAAACCTTCTTCAAAAATGAAGCCATTATGGGAAGCAGCTGTGGCTCAATCAGTAGGGCTCCCGTTTACCATATGGGAGGCCCCGGGTTCGGTTCCCGGGGCCTCCTGGTGAAGGCAAAGCCCGCCCGCACAGCATGGTTAGCTGACCCAGCGAGCACAAGCAGCAAGGGGGTGATAAATGAATAAATAAATAAAATATAAAAAAAAAATGAAGCCATTAAAATAGCCAAATACAATTAACAGGAAGATGAAATAATAACAATAGGTTCTAATATAAGAAATAAAATACATAAAACATTTAAAAAATAAAATGAAATAAAATTATAAATTTAGATAATAAAAAATGGAAAATGTTTAAACAATTTTTTTGGCATTTTGCCTTTCATCACTGTAATATCTATTGTCCTGTATGTACGGTGATATTTTCTTCCATTTATTCCCCAGTGTCTTACTTTTTTTCATTTTGTTTTCAAAGAAGTGTTAGGTCACATTAAAGTCACATACCAAATAAAGGGGACACCCATATACCCAACATCCTCCCCCTTTTTTCCCTTCCTGTATTAATACATTTTATATGTGCATGAGACATTTGTTACACCTGATATACAAATATTGAAATATAGCTACTAAACATGGTCAATGGTTTACATTATGGTTTACATTTTAGACCATACATGTTTATAAATTTTGATGATATTTGACATGGCCTGTGTCCATTACTGCAAGATCTAGTGGAACAATTCTATAGCCCCCTAAATACCCCTGTTCCATCTATTCTATTCCTCCCTCCCCCTCCTTTTGGGACCCACGGAGACAACTCAACTTCACTCATTGGATGACAAGATTCATAATTACTTGCTACAACACTGAGGTCTTGACACACTGGTTTGTATTCCCCTATTAGGAACCATCCATGCTCTCGAAAGATTCCCAAATCATATCAGTCATCCCCAGGCTGGGAGTACAACTCCTTCCTGCTCATTATGTGGGTCACACCCACTGATGCAACACATTATGACAAAGTGATAACTCACCCACTCCCTAGTAGCCTGCCTCATGTGAGCCTTTTCTTGAATGCCCCCCACCCAACACCCTAAACCAGTAACCCTTCCTTGTGATATTGCCAAAGAGCATTCCCAACTTTGTACTTTCAATCACATACCTGCGAATCTACAGTGTTCACCTGGTCGCTCCCACAACACTGCCCCCAATCCCATGGAATGTCCAACCCACATTCCCCACTCTATCCCAGTCAAAACTGCACCAACATCCCAATAGTATCACTACTCTCCTGTCATATCACTTCACTGCCCACCTAAACACTGCCACCTTATCACAGATTTTGCCAAGATGGGCCTTGATTCACTACCTTCTTTTCCATTTCTATTTCCTGCAAACCTATCTTCCAGACAATAGTTCTCTGAGTCTGCTCGATTTGCTTAATTCATATCAGTGAGGACATGTAATATTTGTCTTTCAGTGCCTGTCTTGCTTCTCTAAACATAAAGTCCTCAAGATTAATCCATGTTATCCAGTGTGTTAGCACTGTATTCTTTCTTACAGCTGAGTAATATTGCATTGTATGTATGTACCACATTTTGTTTATCCATTCATCTGTTGACAGGCATTTGGGTTGATTCCAACTTTTGGCAATTCTGAATAATGCTGTTATGAACATTGGTGTGCATATATTTGTTCATGTCCTTGCTCTCGATTCTTCTGGGTACATACCCATCAGTGGAATTGCTGGATCATATGGCAGGTCTATAATTAGATTTTTGAGGAACAGCCAAAATGCCCCGCACAATGGCTGGACCATTCTACATTCCCACCAGCAGTAGATGAGTGTTCCCAATCCTCCACATCCTCTTCAACACTTGTAGTCCTTTTTTTCAATAACCACCAGTCTAATGTGTGTAAGATGGTATCTCATTGTAGTTTTGATTTGCATTTCCCTAAGAGCTAGTGATGTTGAGCATATTTTCATGTGCTTTTTAGCCAATTGTATTTCTTCCTTGGAGAAGTGTCTTTTCAAGTCACTTGCCCATTTTTAAAAGGGTTGTTTGTCTTTTTATATTCGAAGTGTAGGATTTCTTCATATATGCTGGATATTAGGCTCCTATCAGATATTTGGTGGTGAAATATTTTTTCCTATTGGGTAGGCTGACTTTTCAATTTCTTGATAACCTCTTTTAAGGTGCAAATTTTTAGTTTTGACGAGATCCCATTTATCTATTTTTTCTTTTGCTTCTCATGCTTTGGGTGTGAATTTCATGAAATCATTTACTATTACAAGGTCCTGTAGATACTTCTCTACATTGTCTTCCAAAGTCTTTATGGTCTTGGCTCCAATATTCAGATCTTTGATCCATTTTGAGTTGATTTTTGTATAAGGTGTGAGATGGTGTTCGTCTCTCATTCTTTGGGGTATGGATATCCAGTTCTCCAAGCACCATTTGTTGAAGAAGCCATTCACTCCCAATTGTGTGGGCTTGGTGGCCTGTCTAATATCAGATGACTGTATATGTGAAGATCTATATTAGAACTCTCAATTCAGTTACATTTACAATATGTCTATCCTTGTGCCAACACCATGCAGTTTTGGCCACTGTAACATTGTAGTATGTTTTAAAGTCAAGTAGTGTTGTTCCTCTGATTTCATTTTTCTTTTTCAATATGTCTTTGGCTGTTTGGGGTTCTTGCCCTTCCAAATAAATTTCATAGTTAGTTTTTCCAATTCAGTCAAAAATGCTGTGTGATTTTTATTGGGATTCCATTAAATCTGTAGATTAGTTTGGGTAGGATAAACATCTTAATGATATTTGGTCTTCCTATCCATGAACAGGGAATATTCTTCCATTTATTTAAGTCTTCTTTGATTTCCTTTAAAAATGTTGTGTAGTTTTCTGTATATAAGTCATTTACACTTTAGTTAAATTTCTTCCTAAGTATTTGATTCTTTCAGTTACTCTTGTAAATGGAATTTTTTCTTCATTTACTCCTCATATTGCTCATTATTCCTGTAAATAAATGCTACTGATTTTTGTGCATTGATCCCATAACTGCAACATTGTGAACTCAATTATAAATTCTAGAAGCTTTGTTGTAGATGTCTCAGGGTTTTCTATGTATAGGATCATGTCATCTGCAAATAATGAAAATTTTACTTCTTTCTTTCCAATTTGGAGGCCTTTTATATCTTTTCCTTGCCTCAGTGCTCAAGCAAGTACTTCTAAGAAAATGTTAAATAGGAGTGGTGATAGTGAGCATCATTGTCTTCTTCCCAATCTTAGTGGGAAAACTTTTAGAATTTCACCATTGCATAGGATGGGTTAAAACTCTGGGTTTTTCATATATAATTTTTATCATGCTCAAAAAGTTTCTTTCTATTCCTGTTTTTTGCAATGTTTTTTTAGGGAAGGGTGCTGTATTTACTCGAATGCTTTTTCTGCATCTATAGAGGTGATCACGTGATATTTTTTCTTTCCATCTGCTTATGTGGTGTATTACATTGATTGATTCTCTTAGGTTGTACCATCCTTGCATACCCGGGATGAAACCCACTTGGTCATGGTGTATAATTCGTTTGATATGTTGTTGAATATGATTAGCAAGTATTTTGTTGAGGATTTTAGCATCTAGTTTAATTTATAGACTGGTTCTTAGCTTTCCTTTCTTGTGGCATCTTTGTTTGGCTTTGGTATTAGAGTAATGTTTGCATGATAGAATGAGTTAAGCAATGTTCCTTCTACTTCTTTGTTTTGGAAGAGTTTGGGCAGGATTGGTGTTAGTTCTTTCTGGAAAGTTTGGTAGATTTCAGCTGTGAAGTCATCTGGTCCTGTGCTTTCTTATTTGGGAAGTATTTGATGACTGATTTTATATCTTTACTTGTGTTTGGTTGGTTGAGTACATCATTTTTTTCTTTCATCAATGTAGGCTGCTTGGGTGCTTCTAGGACTTTGTCCATGTCCTCTAAATTATCTTTCTTGTTGGCATATAATTTTTCAAAGTATCCTCTTATGATACTCTATTTCTGTGGTGTCAATGGTGATGTCTACTTCCTCATTTCTTATTTTTTGCATTTGCATCTTCTCTATTTTTTTCTTTGTTAGTCTAGCTAAGGGTTTGACAATTTTATTGATATTCTCAAAGAACCAGCTTTTGGTTTTCTTTATTTTTTTCTAGTGCTTTGTTATTTTTTTCTTTTTCTTTTTTAATATTTATTTTTAAAAGGTACTTAGATTACATAAATGTTACACAAAAGATATAGGGATTCGATATGCCCCACTCCCCACACCTCCCAGACCTTCCCATTGAACATCATTCATTAGTGTGTCACATTCATTGCAACTGATAAATGCATCCTGGGATTTGCCACTAAGCATGGACCATAGATCACATTGTAGTCTACATTCTCTCCCACACAGTTCTGCATGTTACATGATAATATAATATGGCCTATATCTGTCATTGCAACATCACCCAGGAAGAATCCCATGTCCCAAAAAAGCCCCTGTATTACAACTGCTTTTCCATCTCCCTGTCTCCAGAGCCTCCAGTGGCACTGGCTCCACATCATTGTTGTATTTCTTCCATTGATAAAATCACAATATAACTATAGTAGAATACCAGTTAGTTCATTCTAGTCCATATCTCTTCCCCCAATCCCAAGGATTCTGGGATGGTGGTGTCCACTGCTTCTCTAATTGAGAGGGTCTTCTATCCTATAGGGATGATTGATGGGACTACCCTGCCTGCAGCTGCAGACTCCCTCTCTTCCCTGGGATGGATATTGCCCATCATCATCTCCCTGCCATTTGTCTTGGGTGAGTCCAATGAGTTGTGGAGAAGGTTTTGCAATGCCGCCGAAGTTCTGGGCCCAGTTGGCACATGGACAGCAAAGACTTGAGTCTCTGGATGTACACCTACAAACTCCAGCAATTTCATTTAGTTCTGCTCTAATTTTTATTTCCTTTTTTCTACTCCCTCTGGGGTTAGTTTCTTGTTCTTTTTCTAATTCCTCCAGGTGTGCAGTTAAGTCTTCGATTTTAGCTCTTTCTTCTCTTTTGGTATATGCATTATGGCTATGAATTTCCCTCTCAGTTCAGGTTTTGCTGCATTCCATAGTTTTTGATACGTTGTATTGTCATTTTCATTCATTTTAACATTGTTACTGATTTCTTTTGATATTTCCTCCTTCAACCACTGTTTTTCTTTTCTTTTCTTTTTTATTTTTCCTGGGAGGTCCTGGGGATCTAACCCAGGTCCCTCCATATGGGAGATGGGCACACAACCATTTGAGCCACATCCGCCCTCCCAACCACTGTTTTTCTAAGAATGTGTTGTTTAACTTCCATATCTTTGTGCCTAATCTGGTTCTCTGGCCATTACTGATTTCCAGCTTCATTCCATTGTGGTCACAAAAATTACTTTGAATCATTTCAATAATTCTGAATTTATTGAGAAATTTTCTGTCTCCTAGCATGTGCTCTATCTTCGAGAATGATACATGTGTACTTGAAAAGAATCTATAATCAGCTATATTTGGGTGTAGTATTTTGACTATATCTATTAGATCCAGAGCCTCTAATGTATTATCCAAAGTTTTTATTTCTTTATTGATCTCCTTCAAGATGTTCTGTCTACTGATGATAATTGTCTATTAAGATCCCCCAATATAATTGTAGAAGCATCTATTTCTCCATTTAGTTTTTCTAGTGTTTGCCTCATATATTTTGAGGCACCCTGATCAGGTATATAAATATTTATGATTGTTGTTTCTTTTTGAAAGATCACTGCTTTTACTAACATATGGTGTCTGAATTTGTCTCTTCCAATAGTGTTGCATTTAACATCTATTTTGTTTGATATTAATATAGTTACTCCTGCCCTTTTTTGGTTATTGTTTGATAGTAAAATTGTTTTCCAGACATTCACTTTCAGCTTCCTTGAATCCCTGGGTCTAAGGTGGGTTTTTTTAGATAACATATGTAAGGGTCATATTTCCTTATCCATTCTGCCAATCTGTGCATTCTGCCAATCTGTGTCTCTTGACTGGTGAGTTTAATCCATTAACAATCAGTGTTACTACTCTCCATTCACATTGTGTGAGTGGTGCCCTGGCATTGCATAGTCCACAGTCTATTGGGCTATATATTGTGAAGTATCATCTTCTTTCTCTTCCCCAAGATAAATGAATAACAAACAAATTGCATGCACTGTTCAAAGCATCTTAGAACAAAGGCTTTACTTCTTATTGCTTATGTGATGATCACAATAATAAAATTCCCCCTCTCTCCAAACCTGAATTTGTATAGAATAATGTCTTATAGTCTTCCCTTCAGACTATTCTTGGATTTATTAGGGCTTTTGAAGGCAAGCAAAAGGAAATAATTCTGAAAAATTAATTAAAAATAATTTAGCAGAAGTATAATGAAGGTTCACATTATTGAGAAGTTCAGGATTGGTGGAAGAAAGAAGCAGGGAATGAAAAATATAGAGACTGTCATATAGAAGGGTTCACCTATTCAAATCTATTGCTGATTTGACCATTCTAATGTCACTACCTCTATAGCTCCTGCTCTGATAATTATAATGTCCAAATATGTCTTCTTACTTTGTTACTTTCTCCCAAAATTTAGCATACAGAAAGGGGACTTTCAGTTGGCTGATCTTAGGTCATGTATCCTGATCCTCTTTGCTTTCATAGTCAGAGGCATGGAATTATTCAGTGGGGAATGGGCACAGGGAAATGTACCCATGCCAAGACTACACACAATGGGAAGGAGAAAAATCACCAGAAGGAAATTGGGATGCTATTAAGAAATATGTGGTTTCTCCAGCCAAACAACAACAACATCCTGACCAATGACTACTATAACATTGTTCCATTGAAATTATTGGCTCCACTTACATTTTTTAATGTTCACTCCTCCTACAGCACACGACCTTTCTTGATATAAACTTATCTCATAGTTTGTTTTTTTTAATATATATTTTTTATTTTTTAAGATACTTATATTACACAAATGTTACACAAAAAATATATAGGGATTCCCATATGCCCCACTCCTCCCACATAAACAATATCCTTCATTAGTGTGGCTCATTCATTGCAATTGATGAAGGCGTCCTGGAGCATTGCCATTGAGCATGGACCATAGCTCACATTGTAGTTTACACTCTCTCCAACACAATTCTGCAGGCTATGGGAAGGTAATATAATGGCATATATATGTCATTGCAATGCCATTCAGGATGATACCCAAGTCCCAAAAAAAGGCCCCACATTACACTTGTATTTCCCTCCCCCTACCCCCAGAGCTTCCAGTGGCCACTGCCTCCACATCAATGCTGTAATTTCTTCCATTGCTAAAATCACAACATGTTTATTGTAGAATGCCAGTAAGTCCACTCTAGTCCATAGTTCATTCCCCAATCCTGAGGATTCTGGGATGGTGATGTCCACTCCACTTCTAATTGAGAAGGTCTCTCATAGTTTTATGTTCCTGATACTGTTTGGATCACATTCAATAGTCTGGTTACTGGGAATGGGAGACCCTTAAATATCAGATGTATTTCTGTGGAAACATGGTTAGTGATCCATTTCAATGTTGTTTATCTTCCTCATAGATTTTCACAAAAGATAGCCAAGTAAATATGGATCCTACTATTCCCCAGGCACTGACCTTAGGCCAGAAGAGTGTGAAGTTGTCCACAATTTCTTAGATGTTGTATTATTTAAACTGTATCCACCTAGATGTCACTTAAAAATATTACTTCTTCAAAAGGAGATAACACTTTATTCCTTCTTACAGCTGAGCAATATTTCACTGTATGTATGTACCACATTTTGTTTATCCATTCATCTGTTGATGGACACCGTGTTGATTCCTTCTACTACACTTCTGGAACAACATTTAATGGCCCAGTGATCTACTCACTTCCTCACCTTCTGTCCTGGTTTCATTCTTTTCTTATCTGTGGTTGGATTTCACTATAGCTTTGTCTCTGCCCTTAATAACATAATTAATAAACTAATTTTGATTTGGACTTGGATTCCTGTGTCTGACATCTGTTTGCTTCTTGAGACCAGTAAATACATTGCGTAATTCCTTGTTTCATCTATTTCAGACCCTTTGAGTGATAGGAATTTTATGTTCCTGAATTTTGACCCTACACTCTTCTCTGCTTCAGGCCAGTAAAGTATATTTCCTTATAGCCAAAAGAGGTGTATCAATACATTTTACATATTTCCTTGCTTTCTTTTTTTTGCTAAAATAATCATTTATTTTATTTTTAAAGAAGCTTTGGATTACATAAATGTTACATCAGAAATATAGAGGATTCCCATATAACTCACACCATACCAATCCCACAATTTCCCATATTAACATCTATCATTAGTGTGGTACAATTTTTACAATTGATGTACACTTTGCCCCGCACATTTTTATAGGTTTTGAAAAAATGTATAATGGCCTTTATCTGTCATTGCAATGTCATTCAGGACAATACCAATGTCTCCAATATGACCCCTTGTTATGCCTTTCTTCATTCTCCCTCCCCTCAGAAACTCTGGTGGCCACTGCCTTTATATCTATGATAAAAGTTCTTCCATTGCTAGAATAATAATACGTCTATAATATAATATTAATAGAATAATAATATATATACTCTAGGCCATTGTTCATTCCCCAGTCATGAGGGTTTTGGGATGGTAATGTCCACTCTGTTTCTGATTGAGAAGTGGCTTAGATCTCATGGGGCACATGGATGGAACTGTCTTATTTTTAGTTGTAGACACTTTCCATTTTTTGGGATGGGCATTGTCCATCATCATCCTTTTGTTAGTTGACGTTAGTGAGTCCAATGAACTGGAGAGTAGGTGTTGCCACACTGCTGAGATTCAAGGATCAACTGGTATGTGAATAGAACAAATATTTAAATCTCTTGGAAATATATTTAATTATATTGCTAATTATAGTTTTAAATTAAAGGGGCAGAAAAGCCAAGTGTAGGGAAATTATAAATGAGTCTAAATCTCTGACATTGGGGAGCACAATTTCCAAAGTAAGGTCCACTGACAGGGTGCCACATTCCTGAGATTGGCTGCCCTGCTTATAGTGTCAAGGTGTTTCTAGAGTCCTCAGGACCCTTGTTGTTTGAGGCACTGTTTATTGTGGCATTCAATGACATCCTGCTAAGGCATGCATAAGCTTAATCTCTGGAATGACCTCCTGACTTACATTGAAATCTCTTAGCCATAAAAACTCATTTGTATTTAATATTCCCCCTTTGGTCAAAATGTTTTTTCAGATACATCACTAGTTAGTGCTTTGTTATAATTCCTACGTGCCAAAGAGGCAAATCCCCGGGTCTCTACTCCCTTTCTGATTCTTGTCAACCTATCTTCCAGAAACTACATCTGTGAGATCCTTAGTTCATATCAGTGAGATAATGCAACATTTTCCTTTAGTGACTGGCTGATTTTACTTAGCATAAGTTCTTTGAGATACATCCATGTGTTAATACTTCATTCCTTTTTACACATGAATAATATAATATCATATGCATAAACCATATTTTTTTAATCCAGTCTTCTGTTGATGGACACTTTTGTTGCTTCCACCTTTATAATAAATAGACAAGCAATTTAAAAAATGGATAAGAGATTTGAATACATTTTTCCAAACAGGCACACTCATTCCCTGCTTTTGGGAATGAAGAATAGTGCAGCCACAGTGAAAGAAGGTTTGGTAGTTACTCAGGAAGCCTAGTAGAGAATTGCCATATGAAATAGCAATCCCAATACTAGGAATATACCCAGAAGAATGGAAAGCACGGTTGTGAACAAATATATACACAACAATGGTCATCTTGGCATTATTGACAATTGCCAAAAAGGTGGGAGCAACAAAACACTGCATTTGGTTGTTATGTTTCTTTTTTTTTTTTATGGGTAAAAATCAAAATTCTCACAATACATACAAACATTTGCAAAATGGTATATAAATATATATGCATATATGTGTATTTGCTTACAAAAATGTTATTTATATATATATATACATATATTTCAAGAGGTGCTTAGATTACCCAAAATATTACATGGAACCCACTGGGATTCCCATGTTGCCCAAGTTTCTTTTTGTGTGTGTGTGGTTTTTAAAAAATATTCATGTATCATTTCACACATTTATGACATATGTGCTCTTTTTACAAAACTCTTGTGCAGTGACCAAGATGTGCTGGGGTTAGAGCTAGTTTTTGGGTACATGACAGTTTCAAAGGAAGTCCTCCAGGCAGCACCCTCAGAGTTGGGTGCAGAGGGTGGAGGATGACAAAGCCGTGTAGGGGCTTTCAGGGGTTTTGTTTTATCTAGCTGACTAGGGGAAGTTTTGAATATCATAAAGAGTTCCTCATCTGAAGAACTGATTTGGAAAAAAGTTTGAACTCTTTCCCTATATTAGGCAATATTTGAACTTGCTTGTACAATGGCAGACCCAATCAAACAAACACAATGAATGATTTTCTTTTAATTTAATGTCTTGTTTCAACTTCTCTAATATAGTGACTTTGTCTATACACTCTATTAAGCAATCTTTTGTTCCCTATGTTTCTAAAGACACTTTGTTTTTAACAATTTTATTGATACATATTAATAAAACATAAATCCATCCAAAGTGTATAAACAATGGTATTCGGTATAATCACATAGTTGTGCATTTATCACTTTAATCATTATTAGAGCATTTTTATTATTCCACTAATAATACAGAAAAATCAGAAAATAAAAACCCTCATGACTTCTCAATCTCTCTATGCTTCCCCTGCTGAAACTAGCTGCTATTCTGTTTCTGTCTCTCTAGTTTATTTGTATTTATATGTTGTTAAAACTGTCTTATACATGCAATATTACCCATATTCATATTTCACATGAGGTTTGACTATGTTATTCAGGCCCATGGTAGATTTTTTAACTTTCTGTTCTAGTAATATAATTGACATTAGACTTTGCCTTTCAATCACTGTCATACCCATTTAATAGCTTTCTTAGTTATAAACATTATGATGTGCTCCTACCATTTCTCTTCATTTCCAAAGATATACAAAGAACCTTTTTACCATTTCTGTATAAATTGACTCACAGATTTCTATTCTCTACCTGCATTCTATTTTCTGTTAACTGTTATTCTAATTATTAACTCCATGAGTATAAACAATGTATTTCGTTCATAATAACACATTTATACAGTGTTTATTCTTTTGTGTCTGGCTTGTTTCACTCAATGTAATGTCCCCCAGGTTCATACATGTTGTCATATGTTTAATGACTTCATTTCTTCTTAGAACTGCATAAAATTCCACTGTATGTATACACCACAATTTCTTTATCCATTCATGGATTGATGGACGACTGGGTTTTTCCATCTTTTCATAATTGCAAATAATGCCACTATTAACATTTGTGTGCAGATGTCTGTTCTTGTCACTGCTCTCAGTTCTTCCAGGTTTTTACCTAGTAAAGGATACTGTCAGGTCACATGGCAAGTCTATATTCAACTTCCTTAGGAATTGCCAAACAGTCATTTACAGTGGCTGTATAATTCTACAATCTTACCAACAGTGAATAAGCATTCTTATATCTCCATTTCCTCTCCAACACTTGCAGCTTTCTGACTTTTTAATAATGACCATTTTAATAGGTGTGAAATGATATCTCATTGTAGTTTTGATTTACATGTCCCTAATCACTAGTGATGTTGAACATTTTTTCATGTTTTTTCACCATTTGTATTTTTCTTTAGACAATTGTCTATTAAATACTTTTGCCCATTTTTGAACCAGATATTTTGTCTTTTATTGTTGAGTTGTAGTATCTCTTTATATATCAAAGATATTAATCCCTTATCAGATATGCTATTTCCAAATATTTTCTCCCATTGAACCAGCTGCCTTTTCACCCTTTAACCAAAGTTCTTTGATGTCCAAACATGTTGAATTTTGAAGAGGTCCCATTTATCTGTTTTTTTCTTTTGTTGCTCCTGATTTGGGTGTAAGGTTTAAGAAACTATTGCCTACCGAAAGATCTTGAAAATGTTTTCCTACTTTTTCTCCTAGGAGTGTTATAGTTGTCACTTTCATATTTAGGTTCTTGATTCATTTGGAGTAAATTTTTGTATAAGGTGTGAGATAGGGGTCCTCTTTCTTTCCTTTGGACATGGATATCTATTCTCCCAGCACCATTTGTTGAGTAGATTGCTCTGGCCAAGCTGGGAGGGCCTGACAACCTTGTCAAAAACTACTTGAATGTAGATGTGAGGGTTTATTTTTGAGTTCTTGATTCAATTCCATTGGCCATTTTATCTGTCTTTATGCCATTACCATGCTGTTTTTACCGTGGTACCTAAGTAATATGATTTAAATTCCAGAAGTGAGAGACCTCTAACTTTGTTTTTTGTTTTGTTTTGTTTTTAAACATTTTTGGCTATTTAGGGCTCTTTACCGTTCCAAATAAATTTGATATTTGGCTTTTCCATTTATGCAAAAAGACTGTTGGGATTTTTATTGGGATTGCATTGAACATGTAAATTAGTTTGAGTAAGATTGGCATCTTAACAATATTTAGTGTTCCAGCCATGAACATGGAATATACTTCCATTTCTTCAAGTCTTCTTCAGTTTTTTTTTAGAAATGTTTTGTAGTTTTCTGAATATATGCCCTTTATGTGTTTGGTTAAATTTATTCTTAAATATTTGTTTCTTCATTCGCTATTATAAATGAACTTTATTCTGATTTTCTCTTCAGATTGCTTATCAGTAGTGTATCGAATGCAAATAAGTATTATATATTTGTTATAATTCATGACAAAACATTCTCATATTTGTTCTGTTAGCAACAGTCCATCATTCTTCATGGGTTCACTGTGTTATACAGTCCCCTGCTTTGTACAATCCATCCAAAGTGTACACTCCTTGGCTCTCATTTTCATCACAGAGTTGTACTGTCATCACCTCAGTCAATTTTTTAACATTTTCACAAATACAAAAAGAAAAATTTCATACTCCTTATACCCCTTATTGTTGTCCCTTAGAATTAATACAATATTTTCTTTGACATTGCTGCAAACATATTACATTATTACAGTTAACTATCATCCATAAGTTACATTAGTTGTAATTTTCCTATATATCTCCATGTTCTTAACACTGGGCAACAGAAGAGCATTCCTATATTTATGCTTTTATCCACAATCTTCATCCAGCACTGAAAACAATATGTTATATAATCCCTAGATTATTCTCAAGCTTCCTTTCAGTTGACATTTACATCCACTGACTTACCCCTTTCTGCATCCCATAAATCTTGATATCTTTTATCTTTTTCACTCACTTTAAGATAGTTACTGATTTCTCTGGCAATTTCCTCCTTGACCGACTGCTTGTTTAAGAGTGTGTTGTTTAATTTCCATATATTTGTGCATATTCTGGTTCTACATCATTTATTGATTTACAGCTTCATTCCCTTGTGGTCAGTGAAAGTGCTTTGTAAAATTTCAATCTTTCTAAATTCACTGAGACTTGTTCTATGACCTAGCATATGGTCTATCTTGGAGAATGATCCATAAGCACTCGAGAACAATGTATATCCTGATGTTTTGGGGTGTAATGTTCTGTTTATCTACATTAAGTTTATTTCCTCTAAAGTATAATCCAAGGTCTATGTTTCTTTGTTGAAATTCTGTCAAGATAGTCTGTCTATTGGAGATAATGGTATATTGAAGTCCCCCACTATGACTGTAGAGGTATTTATTTCTCCTCTTAAGTTTGCCTGTGCTTGCCTCATGTATTTGGGGTTCCCTGGTTAGGTGTAAACATATTTATGATTGTTCTTTCTTCGTGGTAGATTATTTCTTCTATTAATACATAGTGTCCTTCTTTGTCTCTTACAAAGGTTTTTCATTTAAAGTATATTTTGTCCAATATTAGTAAAGTTACTCGGGCACTTTTTTGGTTACTATTTGCATGTAAAATCATTGTCCAACCTTTCACTTGCATCCTGTTTGTTCCCCTGGGTTTTGGGTGCGTTTCTTGTAGACAGCATATAGATAGGTCATATTTCCTTATTCATTCTGTTAATCTGTGTCTTTTGACTGGAGAGTTTAATCCATTAACTTTCAATTTTATTACTATAAAAGAGTAATTACTTTAGCCATTTTTTTCTTTAAGCTTATGTATGTTACATTTTATTTTTATTTCTATTTTTTATCTTTGTAGTTACTCCAAATAATAATCTTCTTTTCTACTATCTCCTCCAACTCTTTCTCTCTCTCTCTCTTTTTCTGTCAACCTCCAGGACTCCCTTTAGTATTTCTTGAAAGACATGACTGATTAACAAATTCTCTCAATTTCTATTCATTTGTGAATATTTTGAACTCTCCTTCATTTAAATGACAATTTTGGTGGGTACAGAATCTTTGGCTGACAGTTTTGTTTTGTTTTTTTCTTTTGGTACCTTAGCAATATCAAACACTGCTTTCTCACCTCCATGGTATCAGATAGGAAATCAGCACTTAGTCTCAATGAGCTTCCCTAATATATGCTGGATCTATTTTCTCTTTCTAATTTCAGGATATTGTCTTTACCTTTGTACAATCTAATAAGACCATGTCTCATGTTAAGTTAGCTAAGATTTATTGTTCTTTGAATACATTGCACTTCCTGGACATGTACATCTATGTCTCTCATAAGAGTTGGGAAATTTTCAGTCATCATTACCTCAAACACTCCTAATGCCTCTTTTTCTTTTTTCCTCCCTCTGGGATGCTGATAATATACATGTTTATGTATTTCATGTGGTCATTCAATTCTCTGAGTCCCTGCCGAACTTTTTCTAGTTTTTATCTGATCTGTGTGATTTCAGATGTACTATTTTTGACATTACTAATTCTTTCCTCTGTCTCTTCAAATATGCTGTTATGTGTTATTAGTGTATTTTTAATTTCTTGCGTTGTGACTTTCATCACTGTAAATACTGTTATCTTTTTAGATGTGTTTGCAATTTCTTCTTTATGATCCCCCAGTGTCTTCTTGAGATCCTTTATCTCTCCCTTCATTTCACTGAGTTGATTAAGTATATTTGTTTGGACATCCTTGAATTGTTGTTCTGTGTGTGTCTCTTGCTTTTTCATTGATTCATTAGACTGGGGCAATACTTTCTGTTTCTTAGTATGGTTTGTAGTTTTTGTCTGATGTCTAAGCATCTGTTGATATTGATGGGCTTATCAGCTGGTGAGTTTTTCTCTCCAGTACAAGGATTTATTTTTCTTTGATTTTGTGTTATGGGTATTTTACCAATTGATTCCACTTATTCTACATATTTGTAGTGGTCCGTGTGCAACTTCTCACAGTTTCTGGAGGAATAGTGCAGACAGCCATTCCCTACACTGTCATCTTGGATTTCCTCGGGCTATCTCTAAATGGGTCTCTTCTCTGTTTCAGATGCTCTGCTTTCTCACTGAGTAGGCTCTGAGATATCAGGCATATGACTCATCTCTTCAACCTTGAGCTACTCTGTGGGTCCAGCTTCTTGGGAGCTTCATGCTTAAGCTATGTCTGCTAACAATCCTTGAGTCCTCTCTTACATTTCAGAGTAAAAAGTGGTGGTTTCCTTTCTCTGTGTTTCTATCTCTCTGTACCTCAGTGTATATCAGATCCAGCAAGAAGGCAGAGACTCAACTTGAGTCATGCATTACTGATGTAGTCCAATCAAAAAGGTCTCACACCCACAAGAATGTATTAATTCAAAAAATAATCTTTCTTTTTTGGGGATTCATAAAAGATCTTAAAACTGTCACAATTAGCTTCAGTGTTTACAGCCAGCAGATGAAAAAAATATCCAAATAAGGCATCATAAGGTGATACTTTCTCCTCAAAGACTGGCTGCCAGTGATCCTGGATACCTCTGCCACATGGCAAGTCATATGGTAGCATCAACAGGTGTTTACTTTCAATTCCAGGTTCAATTGCATCAACTTCTTTCTTCTATGGTTTTTTCTCTTCTCTCTCTGAATTATGTTTGCTTCTAAAGGACTACAGTAAAAGGATTAAGACCCACCCTGAATAATGGTCTTAACCAAGTTAACCTAATCAAAAAGCCTTACTTATATTAGGTATACACACACAGAAGTGGATTAGCTTTAAGAACATATATTTATTGGGTCCATATAGATTTGAACCATCACAGAGATTAAACTCCTAACCTCTGTATCCACCTGTTGGACAATAAACCCTCCTTAGGAAAAAATTACCTCTTAAAGGAAATCTCAGAAAACTTAAATTTTGGAAATGATTTATAAAACTCATTTACCTCTTATTTAATTTTTCTTATATTTTGAATTGTCTTATACCAGAGATTGACCTGAGGTTTTGCAATGCAATGGAGCTTAGGTGCTACTATATCTACAGATCTTTAAAAGCCACATCTGGTATTTCTCAAGGGTTGTATTTTAATTTTTTTTTCTCTGCATCAAATCCCTTTCCCATAGTACCATAAGGAAAAAGGCAATGATAGGTGACATCAACCTAATGATATAAGACACCCCTTGGGAAAGTTTCCCTTCAGAATCAACTAATAAAAGTATAATTTCCCCTTGTTCAAAACTCTGGTGGGTGATAGAAACTGGAGAAGGACTCTACAAATACTGAATCAAAAAACAGAAAAATAATCTCCAATATCAGGTAGATATCTTTCCCAGATTTACTAATCCAAAACTCTCCCCCTCACTCAGTCTTACAGAGCATGGGAGTCACACAATTGTATAGTCTCAGATGCAGATTATAGAGCAACTCAGAACAGCGAATTGGAACCCCACATATATCCAGGCCCAGAAACCCAAGACCACAGAGATCAAGGGCTGATAAAAATCAGGTTAGGACTGCTGCACACAAAAGGGTCCCCAGAAAAAAAGAAAGGCTGTAGTAGAACTGTTGTCAACATATGCATGCATTCAATCCAGTCTCTGCTGGACCACATAAACACAAAATGGACTTTCTAGATTGACCCACCTTTCAGAATTGAACCCATCTAATTCCCTGCAGTGGGATATCCTAATGATGAAGAATTTGAGGCAGATAAGCCTCACAGAAAATAAAGGATGAAGAGGAAACCGAACTGCTCTAAAACATGACAAGTCTCAGAAGTGAAAAGTGTAAGAAAAAGGAGTCATTGATTGAGAGAAGATTATTTAAACAAATCACAGGAGCTGGGAAGGAAATGCTTCATATTGGGGTACGGAGGGGATGAGCAGTTGAAATACAGGGGCTTCTTTGGGAGTTAGAGGCTGTCCTGAGTACCGTTGTGGCAACGGATGTAGGCCATTTTAAATCAGCAAACACCACTCAGAACTGAGTGGGAGAGAGTGTGGTCTACGGTGTGAACTGTGGTCTATGGTTGGTGGCAAGGCTCCAGGATGTGTAAGTTCATTGAGGGTGGTGGGATACACTTGTGGGAGATGTTTGTGTGGGATGTGGTGGGAGGTGTGGGAGGTGGGCAAAATGGGAATCCCAGTGGGTTCCATGTAATATTTTGGGTATCTAAGCACCTCTTAAAATATATTTATATATATACATAAATAACATTTTTGTAAGCAAATACACATATATGTATATATATTTATATATCATTTTGCAAATGTTTGTATGTATTGTGAGAATTTTGATTTTTACCCACAATAAAAATAAATAAAAAATTTAAAAAAAAAAGTAAACATAACAGATGAAGATTAATGCAGAAAGGAGAGAGGAAAGGAAGCTTTCCCCTGGAGATGAAATGATGGCCCTAAAACTACAATCTTAAAAATCGTACTGCATATTCATTGCAATAATCAGATGAAGAGTTAAAGTTAAACACAAGCTGCTATCGAGCTAATTACCCAGAATAAGTTAGACTAAACATCAAATAAGAGACTTAACACAAAACCAATCAACAATAAAATCCTAGACAAGAGGGCGAAAGTGACCTTCAGAGTTAACTCATCAAAATAATCAGATGCCCAGATATCAATAAAAAATTAAAAGCTAAGAAACTGAGAGATATGGCTTGAACAAGGGAACAAATTAAAATTTCAGAGGAGACACAGAATTTGGAACAACTAATGAAAGAAGTTCAAACAAACCTTATTTAACTCAGGAGATAAAGGAAAATATGGATATAAATGGACAGGATATTAAGAAGACATCGTATGAGCATAAGGTATAATTTGAAAATTTAAAAAGAAAGAACAGAGTTGATGGTAACTCATAGTGAGTATAACTAATGTGGCTGGTTTATAAATGGGATTGCAGTTGAAAGGGTCAGTCTAGGGATGTAAATGTTAATTGAAAGAAAGCTAGAGAATATTCTAGGGACTGAATAATATAATAATTCCAGAGGTGGATGAGGATTGCACTTAATAATACAAATACAAGAATGTTCTTCCATGAACTAGAAAATTCTATGTCACTATTACAAGGTGGTAAGGATAAATTGATGCAATGGAAACACAATGAATGTAAATTATGGACTATACTTAACAGCAATATTGTAATACTCTTGCATAATTGTGAAAGAAAGTACTATATCAATGCTAAAGTCAATGACAGGGGGTATAAGATTTTTCTTTTGGACTAAGGAAAATGTAAAAAGGTTTACTGGAGCAACGACTTCAAAAGTCTGAGATGAAAGTGGGAGCCACTTAGTGTACACTTTGAAAGAATGTACAAGGCATGGGTCTGTATAACATAGTGCAACTTATATTGGAAGATGGACAGTGGTTAATAGTACAAATATAAGAGGGTTCTCTCATGAACTGCAACAAATGTACAATAATAATTCATAGTGTTAATTATAAAAGGTGTATGGAAAAACATACCAATTGTATGCTATGGACCATAGTGGTAATAGTTTGATCATGTTCTTTAATAATCTGTAACAAATGTTCCACAACAATGTAAAGTTAGGTGGAAGGGTGGTGTATGGGATTTCTGCACATTACACATGTTTGTTTTGTAAGCTCAAATCTCCTCTAATAAAAAAATGAAAAAAGAAAGAGAAATTATTGTGATGAAAGGCACAACTATGGATAATGAAAACACACTAGAAGCATACAACAGTGTATTAGTCTGCCAAAAGGGTACTGATGAAAATACCAGAAATCAGTTGGTTTTTTATAAAAGGTACTTATTTGCGGTAAAAGTCCACAGTTACCAGGCCATAAAGCATAAGTTTCTTCCCTCACCAAAGTCCATTGCCACATGTTGGAGAAAGACAGCTGCTGACGATTGCCAGGGTTCAGGCTTCTTGGGTTCCTCTCTTTCTTGGACTTGCCTCTCTCTGGGCTCAGGCTTGTTTTGTGCCACAAGGCCAGCTGTAGACTATCAGGCAAATGGCTTGCTTTTCTTCCCAGGGCCTTATCTCTTTCCTCATGAGCAAGCTCCTCTGTAGGCTACTTCTCAGTACTCCAGCCAAGACTCCACATCACAACTCCAACTCAAAACTGCTCCAACACTGCCCTTTGCCATGTCTTTTATTTTCGAGACCCCACCCACCAAGGGGTGGGCTTCACGCCCTACTGACTTGGCCCACTCAATGCCCTAATCATAACTTAACCATGTCCAGATTAACAGACCAGTTTACAAGCATTAATCCAATATTTATTTTTGGAATTCATAACTTCATCAAACTGCCAAACTGCTACAAACAGCAAATTTGAACAAGCAGAAAAAATGATCACAATGAATGTACCTCACTAATGAAGAACGTTAATATGGGAAAAAGTGGGAGGTATGGGGAGTGGGACATATGGGAATCCCCTATATTTTTATGTGACACTTGTATAATCTAAGTATCTTTAAAAAATAAAAAATAAAAAAATAAGCCAAACACAGACATACACACACACACACAAGGAGATCTGCAGGTTGAAAGATAAAGAAAAGAGATAGTGGCTTCGAGTAGTGTAAGGAAATTAAGATCTTCAGTAAAGGTACCTATAAGTGTAAGTGCGAACTCAACAGAACTTTATCCTCAATATACAACTGTACTCTGTAATTCCTAAAAGAGTCAGAGTACACTTATGCAAGATCGTGGAAAAGCAAAATATAAAGAGTTAATGTGGGGGGAAACAACATAAAGAAGGGAAACAAGGATATGGGAACAGGGAACATGTATGCTATTGAAGCTAAGTTGGTGTACTTTCAAATTAGTAACTTAAAGACTTAGGTTCTGTAAAACAAAACCCAGAATAATCACAAATAAAGGATTTTAAAATTAGCAGAAAGAGAAATGAGAAAGGGATCAATGAAGTAAAACACAAAAGATCAACTATAAAGAAAAGGAGGTTGCAATAAAAGAAAAATAGACAAAAATATATGACATATACAAACCAAGGGACAATGTAGTTGAAGTAAGTAATGCCCTTATAGTAATAACATGAATTTTAATGGATTAAACTCTCTAAAAAAGGTACAGATTGACAGAAGGGATAAAAAGCATGACACAACTATTTGTTTTTTGTTTTTTGTTTTTTGTTTTTTACAAGAGACTCACTTTAGACCCAAAAGCACAAATAAGTTGAAAAGATATATAAAGACATCTTATGCAAATAATTACCAAAAAGAGCTGGGGCAGCTATACAAATAATGGGCAAAATGGGCTTTAACTTGAAAGCTGTTATAAAAGACAAAGGAGAAAAATATATATTAATATAAGGAGCGGTCCACCAAGAAGAAAGAACAGTCATAAATATTTATCCACCTGCCATGGGGCCCCAAAAATAGATGAGGCAAACACTGGAAAAACTGAAGAAGAATATAATAAACAACTCTACAATAATATTTGGAAGGTTTAATACACCACATTCATCAATAGATAGAACATCTAGATGGAAGATCAATAAGGAAACAGAGAACTTTAATATGATAAATGATCTAGACTTAGTAGATATATGCAGAATATTGCACTCCAAAAGAGCAAGATATAATTTCTCCTCAAGTACATATGGATCGTTTTCCAGGATAGAACGCATGTAGTGTCACAACACAAGTCTCAATAAATTTTAAAAATTTGAAACTATACAAGGAGTCCTCTCTGACCATAATTTAATGAAGCAGGAAATCAATAACAGGAAGAGAACTGCAAAATACACAAATATATGGAAGTTAACACAATCTTAAGCAATCATAGGGCAAAAATGAAATTACAGGGGATATCAATAAATATCTTGAGATGAATGAAAATAAGAACACAACATACCAAAATTTAGGGAATGCAGTGAAGGTAGTGTTGAGAGGGAAATATATAACACTAAATGCTTACTTTAAAAAAGAAAAAGAAAAACTAAAATCAAGACGTAACTGCACACCTGAGGAACTAGAAAACGACCAGGAAACTAAAGCCAAACCAAAGAGATCAAAAGAATTTAAAATGTTAGATTAGAAATTATTGATATAGAAAAAAATAAAATGATGCAGAATATTAACCAAACCAAAAGTGGGTTCTTGAAAAGAACTTTAAAATGGACAAAACTTTAGCTAGACTGATAAAAAAAAAAAAAGAGAGCGAAGATACAAATAATCAAATTCAGAAATGAGAGGAGAGGCATTATTACTGATCCCACAAAAATAAAAAGAATCATATCAAAATTCTATGAACAATGGTATGTCAACAAATTAGACAGCATAGATGAAATGGACAAATTTCAAGAAACACATGAAAAGTCCACACTGTTTCTAGAGGAAACAGGAAACCTCAAGTGATCAATTAGAAGTAAAGATCAGTCATCACAAACCACTCAGTGAAGAAAATCTCAAGGCCACCAAGCTTCATATATGAACTCTACCAATCATTCTAAGAAGAATAAATACCAATCCTGCAAAAACTCTTCAAAAGAACTAGAAGAGAAAGGAACACTATCCTAACTCATTCTATGAGGCCAATACCACCTTAAGAACAAAACCAGGTGAATAATTAATAGAAAATAAAATTATAAGCTAGATTATCTAGTGAATACAGAAGGAAAAATCCCCAAGAAAATACATTCAAATCAATCCTAACAACACATTAAAAGAATTATAGACCATGAATATTGGGTTTTATACCAGGTATGCAAGGGACAATTAGCAGAAGAAAACCAATTAATGTAATATACCACAAATTGAAGGTGAAAATCCACATGATCATCTCAATTAAGACAGAAAAGTCATTTGACAAAATCTATTTTCCCTTCTTGAGGAAAACAATTTGAAAAATAGGAATAGAAGGAAATTACTGCAACATGATAAAGGGCATATATGAAAAACCCATTGCTAACATTGTACTCAATGGCGAAAGACTGAAAGATTTTCCTCTAATATCTGAAAACTAGAAAACATGGCTAAAAGAAACAAAAAAAACTAAGTAAATGGAAGAATATTCCCTGTTCATGGATTGGAAGATTAAATATCATTATAGTACTTATTATGCCCAAATTGATTTACAGATTCAATGCAGTCACACTCAACATTCTAACAGTCTACTTTGGGGAATAGGAAAAGCCAATTATATTTTTATGTAGTGTTAAGGGATCCAAATTATCCAAACATATCTTTAAAAAGAACGAAGTTGGAAGACTCACACTTCCTGACTTTAATACATATTAGAAAAATAAAGTGGCCAAAACAGCATGGTACTAGCATAAAGCTAGATCTATTGACTGATGGAGTCAATTTGAGAGCTCAGAAATATACCTTCAAATCTATGGCCATTTGATATTTGACAAGGCTGCCAAATCCAATCAACTGGGAAAGAATAGTTTATTCAACAAATGTTGCTGGGAGAACAGGATATCCATATCCATAAGAATGAAAGAGGACCCTTATATCACACCCCATTCAAGTATTAATAGAAAATGGATCAAAGAACTAAAGATAATAACCAAGATTATAAAATTCCTAGAAAAAAAGATATAGGGAAGCATCTTCAAATGAATTCTTAGACTTTATAGCTAAAGTACAAGCAATGAGAAAAAATAGAGTAATGGTACCTCCACAAAATTAAAAAATTTTGCACTTCAAAGGACTTTACCAAGAAGGTGAAAAGACAAATACTCAATGGAAGAAAATATTTGGAAAACACATATCTGATAAGGGCTTAATATAAAGGATGTATAAAGAAATTCTACATCTCAACAATAAGAAGACAAACAACCCAATTAGAAAGGGGACAAAGGATATTTATAAGTATTTCTCCAAAGAAGAAATGCAAGTGGCCAAAAAGCATATAAAAAGATTCTTGACATCACTAGCTATTAGGGGAATGGAAATCAAAATCCCAATGGATATCATTTCATACTTACTATAATGGCCATTATTTTAAAAAAAGAAAACTGCAAGTGTTTTTGGGGAGGTGGAGAAATAGGAACACTCAATCATTGCTAATGAGAATGTAAAATGGTGTAGATGCTGTGGAAGACTGGCAGTTCCTTAGGAAGCTAAGTGTAGAATTAACATATGATCCTGCAGTCCCTCTGACAGAAGAACTGAAAGCAGGGACCTGAATAGATATTTACACAGCAATGTTCATAGCAACATTTTTCGCAATTGCTAGAAGATGGAATCAAACCAAGTGGTCATAACTTGATGAATGTATAAACAAAATATTTATCCATATGAAGGAATGTTTTTCATTGGTAAAAAGGAATTATATCCTGATGTCTGTGACAACGTGGATGAACCTTGAGGACATGTTGAGTGAAATAATAACAAATATTGTACGATTTCATAGTTATGAACTAATTATAATAAGCACACTCAAAGACTTAGAATCTAGAATGTAGGTTACCAGGAGAAAAATTGGTGTTAGAGAATGGGTAGTTGATGCTTATCTTATACAGATTGTCTATTTAGTCTGATGTGAATGTTTGAAAATGGAGAATGGTGGTAGTAGCCCATTATTTTGAGTGTAATCTACAGCATTGAACTGTATTGGTGAATGTGGTTAAAAGAGGCAACTTTAGTATGCATATATTACTAGAATAAAAATGAAAAGTTAAAACATACGACTGTAAAACAATGAACCCTATTGTAGAGGATGGACAATAGTCTATATCACAAGTATTAAAATGTTCTTTCATGAAAAATAACAAATGTATGATACTAACTCAAGGTGGTAATAATAGGGTGGTACATGGGAAAAAATAAAGCCAGTGTAAATAATGGACAATATATAGAACTATTGTAACAATCTTTCATTAATTTTAACAAAGGAGGTAACTACTGTTCATAAACTAGTACAATTTTAAAAGTGCTATCAACAATTGTAACAAATGGTCTATACCAATGCAACATGTTTTGGTGTGCTCATGTACCTGAATCCTGTATTTTATGCCTTATTGTCCCAAAGTCTCTAATAAAACTGTACAAGGTGCAAAAAAAAAAAGATTACAAGAAAAACCGCAAAACAGGTATTGACATCTCATCCAAAGAAAGTGGGTAAAAATCAAGAAAACATCAACAAAGACAAGACTGTGGAAATACTGGACAAAGATTTTAAAAATTAACTCCATTATGCTCAAGGAGATTAAGGAAAATACAGAGAAATAACTGAAGGATATTTGAAAAACAATAAATGAACAACATGGACTGTTAATAAAGAGAAAGAAATTCTACAAAGAAGCCAACAGAACCACTGGCATTGAAGACCACAAAAACTGAAATGAAATATTCACAGGAGGTTTTCACCACCAGATTGGAAATGTCAGAAGAAAGAAATAATGAAGTCAGAGAAAAGACAATTGTAATAAGTCAAGGTGAAGAGAAGAAAGAATAAAGTATTATATTAAGGGAAAATAACCTAAGAGTCATGTCAGACACAATCAAGTATACTAATATATGCATTATCAGAGTCATAGAAGGTGATGAATGAGAGAAAGGGACAAAAGAAATATTCTAAGAAATAATGACAGATAGAATCCCACACTTAAAGAAGTGAATATGCACACAAAAGAAGCCCAGAGAGCATCAAACAGGAAAAACCTGAAGAGAAATTTGACCTGACACATACTGGTCAAACTGTTGAAAAAGAACTACAAGGAAAAAGTCCTGGAACCTGCAAGAGAAAAGCTAAGCATTATGTAAAAGGGAGTACCAATTAGATTAAGTGCAATTCCCCATCAGAAACCTTCGAAACAAGGACACAGTGGGTTGAAACACTTAAAATGCTGAAAGGAAACAATAGCCAACCAAAGATGTTACATCCTATGAAACTTTCTTTCAAAAATGAGGGAGAAATGAAATATTACCAAATAAAATAAAATAAAAAAACTAAGGGAGCTCAATATTATTAGACCTGCCCTACAAACATTGCTAAAGGGAGTTCTTCAGATTGAAAAGAAAAGGCAGTGGACTGGTTCAAAGAAGCATATATTTAAAAAAAAAAAAAAAAAAACACCTAGGGGAATATAGGAAGAGGGAATTGGAGTAACAGGCTGGGCACAATGCTCTCATAAAAACAATGGAGAAAGAGCCAAAAGCTGTCCGAGGGACCTGCTTTGGGGGTCAGCTGGCAGGGACTGCACTATACAAATCCCAGGAGGGTGAGGGAAAGAGATACAAAGATGCTGAAATAGCAAATATGAATTACTAAGCCTCAAAGAAGTTGGGAAGGACTAACCTCCCCCACAACCAAGGTATTAAGCTAGGGTAAAACCCCTGGCTCACCAAAGCTGAGAGGGGAAGATATCTTCCTCTCTATCACCTGTTTCAAGGGAAAACAAAGGGGGGAGGAATCAGGGGGCTTTCTTCAGTGAATTCAGCCAGCAGAGGTGCTTTGAATCTCTGCTCTGGAGATTCAACACAGGAACACAGGAAAGCCCAGATTGAAACACCTCCATGGAAAGATGTGCTGATGAGCACATCTGCTGGCCTGTCTGGAAATTGCATGGACAAAATCTGTTTTTTTTTTATTTTTTTTATTTTTATTTTTATTTATTTATTTTTTTATTATGGGTAAAAATCAAAATTCTCACAATACATACAAACATTTGCAAAATGATATATAAATATATATGCATATATGTGTATTTGCTTACAAAAATGTTATTTATATATATATATATATATATATATATACATATATTTTAAGAGGTGCTTAGATTACCCAAAATATTACACGGAACCCACTGGTATTCCCATGTTGCCCACCTCCCACACCTCCCACCACATCCCACACAAACATCTCCCACAGTGTGGCCCACCACCCTCAATGAACTTACACATCCTGGAGCCTTGCCACCAACCATAGACCACAGTTCACACTGTAGACCACACTCTCTCCCACTCAGTTCTGAGTGGTGTGTGCTGATTTAAAAATCTGTTTTTGATTTTCTCTGTGTCCCAAACCATGGGAGAAAATCTGCTCCACATTAGTGAGTCTGTGGCCATATTTTGATAACTTAGGCTGGGTAATTTTGAAGACTTAGAATAAATTGAGCCAAATATCAAAGAAGAGTTGTGAAAAATAAAAAAACAATATGGAAGAGAGACAAATTGGCCATCAGAGTAAATTCACCAGCGTATTTAGATGGCTAGACATCAGCAAAAAATTACAAGTGATACCAGAAAACAGGAAGAGATGCCTCAGCCAAAGGAATGAGCTAAATATCCTGAAGAGAAATGGGATTTATGATATTTAATCAGTGATAATCACAAAACTCTCCTAAGTCAATTCAAAGAATTGAACAAACATTTGACAAAAGAAAAAGTACATTAAGAAAACACTGGGTGAGCATAAAGAACAATTTGCAAAACTACATAGAAAAGTAACAGGCATTTTGGGAGTGAAAGACACTATGGATGAGATTAAAAGTACACTACAGGAACTGATTATGTCCTTGAGAGATTCTTGTCCCTCTAATTGGGAACATAGCAGGACACCCCAGGATGGCAGTTTAATATTTTCTTGTTTATTGTGTGGGGCTCCACTCACTGAGATAACACACTATGACAAGATGAAAATTTACATATTGCACAGAGGGATGCAGCTGGTGCACCTTATCCCATATATCCCCCCAAACCCAATGCCCTACACCAATAACCTTCTTCTGCTATATTTGCCAAAAGAACATTACTGGCATTGTAGTTTTAACCACAATGACTTGCAAATCCCTAGAGTTCACCTGTTCCTTCTTCTAAACCTCCCCCCAGTTCCATGGATAGTCTAACCCAACCCCCCCCACCCTACTCCCTATCAGAGACCAAAACCTCAGTACCCAATCACATCACTGTACCACTCTATTATTGCAAGTTCTATGAATCTTACTCTTCAAAAATTGAAACTTGGTGGTTACCATAGGTTCCAAGGGGGAGGAAGAGGGAAGAATAAAGTAGGTGGAATGTAGGGCCTTTTAGGGCAATATAATTGTTCTGCATGATCTTGCAATAACACATACAGGCCATTTGAATTTTGTCAAAACCTATAAAAATATATGGTGCAAAATTAAAACCATAATGTAAACCATTGACTATGGTTAATAACAATGCTTAGATATTTGTACATCAATTGTAACAAATGTATGATCCACATGTAAATGTTATTAATGGGGGAGAGTGGAAAAAGGAAGAGGCATTGGGCATATGGGAAACTCCTATATTTTCTATGTGACTTTTCTGTAACCTAAAGCTTCTTTGAAGATAAAATGAAAAAAAAAAAATAAGAAACTGGGGGAACATACAGAAGAAATTGTCACTGTACATAAAAGATAACAGATCTTACAGTGATGAAAGACACAATGAACAAAAATTTTTATTTTATTTTAAGTTTTTAGTTTTTAATTTATACATTTGTGTTTTATTTGTTTTTTTTAATTATTATTATTTTATTTTATTAATATTTTTATTTGTTTTTTTATTGGCTTCGTTTTTGGAAAGGTTTTGCATCAAAGAAGGGTCACAACTGTTGCAGGGGAGGATCACCAGTGTGGGGTGTCCGTGATGGGGGTATGTGTGGAAGGGATGTACCTGAGGCATTCCCCTAAGGCATATGAATATGTTCAAGAGTTAATGGGGCCTTGTCTCAGTGGATGGAGACACACACAATAACAAAAATTATTGACTTCCCATCCTGCTACATTCTCTAAAAGAATGGCAAGAGTCCCCCAAGTACATGGGCAGCGCCTAGTGAAGGTAGACAGATCATTATGCCAGACACTTAATATTGATGCTTGTACTTATGAACCTTTTCTTGAGAAATTGAGACTTAACTTAGTATTATATATTGCCTGAGGGTTACCTCCTGAAAGTCTCCTTTTTGCTCAAATGTGGCCTCTCTCTAAGCAAAACTCAGCATTTAAATGCATTACCATTTTCCCTATGTGGGACATGACTACTGTGGATGAGCTTCCCTGGCATTGAGGAAATATTACCAAGTGCCAACTAGTGATGTCTTTGGAAAAAGATGTAGACCAAAAGGGGGAAATATTAAATACAAATGAGTTTTTATGGATAAGATTTTTCAAGGTGAGTTGAGAGGTCAATCCAGAGGTTACACTTATGCACAACTCAGCAGGGTCTCATTGACTGCCACCGTAAACAGTGCCTCAAACAATGGGGCTCCTGAGGGCTTTAGAGACATCTAGACACTACAAGCAGGGAAAACAAGCTCAGGAACTTGGCACCCTGTCAGCGGGTCTTACTTTGGAATTTATGCTCCCCATTGTAACCTGGTTAGGCTCATTAATAGTTTTCCTACATGTGGCTCTTCTCCCCCTTTTACTTGAATGTATAATTAGCACAATACTTGTTGAATATATGCCCCAGAGACTTAAATCTTTGGTATGTTCATGTGCAGATTTAACCCTGAATCTCAGCAGAGTTGCAACACCTACTCTCCAGTTTATTGGTCTCACACAGAACAACTAACAATGAGATGAAGATAGACAATAACCATCCCGAGGAACAGAGGGTGTCTGCAACTGCAAACAAGATAATTCCATTCAACTGCCCCATGGAATCTAAACCCCCTCTAAAACAGAAACAGAGTGTGCACAAATATCCCCAAATTCTCAGGATTGGTGAATGAACAATAGACTAAAGTAGATATTATTTTTCCATTGCATTCATTATTTTTATTTATTTATTTATTTATTTATTTATTTATTTATTTAAATTTTTTATTGTGGGTAAAAATCAAATTTTTCACAATACATACCAATATTTGTAAAATGATATATAAATATATATGCATATATGTGCATTTGCTAACATAAATGGTATTTTTTAAATATATATGTATATATTTTAAAAGGTGCTTGGGTGATGTGCCACATTGATGAAGGATGTTTGTGTGGGATGTTGTGGGAGGTGTGGGAGGTGAGGAACATGGGAATACCTGTAATTTCTGTATTCATTATTATTATTACAGCAATGGAAGAAATTTTATCATTGAAATAAAGGTAGTGGTGACCAGATGTCCTGATGGGAGGGAGTGGGAAGAAACTTTGTTGCATGGGGCATTTTCAGGATATTGGATTTGTCCTGCATGACAGTGTAATGACAGACACAGGCAATTATACATTATGTCATAACCTATACAATTGTGCAAGGTTAAGTGTAATCTATAGTGTAAACTATAAGACATGGTTAGTAGAAATGCTTCAATATGTGTTCATCAATTGTAACACATGTACCACTCTAATGAAAGATGTTAATGTGGGAAAGTGTAGGAAGGTGAGGGGATGGGGAAATATGGAAATAACTTATATTTTTAATGTAACAATTATGTAATCTAAAGCTTCTTTAAGAATAAAAAAAACAAAGAAAACTAAAACAAAAAATGAATTATAAATACATAAGATCAGATTTAAATGTCTCAAAGACAGAATTAATGCTTTTGAAGATAACATCTGAAATGGAAAAGACAGGAGAACAAAAAGAGACCATAGAAAAAATGGAAGAGTCTCAGGGATTTGAATGACATGGCAAAACACAAAAATATTTGCATTATTTGTGTCCCAGAAGTAGAAGAGAATGGAAAAGTGGCAGAAAGAATATTTGAGGGAACGATGACCAAAAATTTCCCAAACCTTAAGAAAGACATAAATATCAATAACCAAGAAGGACAATGCACCCCAAACATAAAACCAAATAGACCTAACCTAAGGCAACTACTCTTCTGAGTGACAAACATCAGATAGAAAGTGAGGATTCTGAAAACAGGAAGAGAAAATCAAAGCATCACATACAAGGAAAACGCAATAAGATTAAATGCTGAACTCTCATTGGAAGTGATGGAAGCCAGAAGTGGTATGATATATTGAATGTACTGAAGAAAAAAAAACTGCCAGCCAAGTATTCTGTATCTGACAAAAATGTCCTTCAAAAATGAGGGTGAGTTCAAGGTCTTCACAGACAAAGGAAACTATAGAATATGTTATCAAAAGCCCAGAATTGTAACAGATAATAGAGTGTTGCAGCATGGAAGGAAAAAAAACTAGGGTGAGAAATTTGCAGAAAATTGTAGAAATGAAGATTATTAGGAAGGGTTAGCAAAGGGTAAGAAGACAGACATTACAATGATATGACAATAGGGAACTGAAAGATAAAATTGATGAAGTAAGTAATGCCTTTACAGTAATAACATTGAATGTTAATGGGTTGAACTCCTCAGTCAAATGACATAGACTGATAGAATGGATAAGAAATAGGAGCCATCTATATGTTGTCAAAAAGAGACCCACTTCAGATGTAAGAACATGAGCAGGTTAAAAGTGAAAAGTTGGGAAAAAATATTCTATGCATTTGAAACCAAAAAAGAGCGGGAGTAATGATACTAATATCAGACAAAATAGATTTCAAATGCAAAACTGTTATAAGGAATGAAGAAGTCATTATATACTAATAAATGAGGCAATTCGCCAAGAAGAAATAACTATACTAAATATTAATGCCCTTAACCTGAGTGTCCCAAAATACATGAGGCATACACTGGCAAAACTGAAGGAAGAAATTCATGTCTGTACAATAATGGTTGGAGACTTTAATTCAACACTCTCAGTATTGGATAGACCATCTGGACAGAGGATAAATAAAGAAACAGAGAACTTGAATAATATGATAAATGAACTAGACCTAACAAACATCTATAGAACATTGCATGCCAAAGTAGCAGGATATACATTCCTTTCAAGTGCTCATGGATCCTTCTCCAAGTTAGACCATATGTTGGGTCACTAGACAAGTCTCAATACACTTAAAAAGACTGAAATTATACCAAACATTTTATCTGATAATAACAAAATGTAGCTTGAAATCAATAATGGACAGAAAAAAGGAAAAATCATAAATATATGGAGATTAAGCAACACACTCTTAAATAAACAGTGAGTCGAAGAAATTGCAAGAGAAATCTTGACATGAATGAAAATGATAACATATCAAAACCTATGAGACAGTGCAAAGGCAGTGCTGAGGAGGAAATGTATAGCCCTCAATGCTTACATTAAAAAAGAAGAAAGAGCTGAAAGTGAAGATCTAAATGCACACCTGAAGGATCTAGAAAAGGTACAGCAAACTAATTCTAAACAAAGGTGAAGGGGAAAATAAAGGTAAAGATCTGAGCAGAAATAAATGAAATCAAGAACAAACTAAAAATAAATGACTAAACGAAACAAAAATTTTGGTTCTTTGAGAAGATAAAAAATATCGACAAACGTTTAGCTAGACTGACAAAGAAAAAAAGAGAGAGGACACAAATAAAACCAGAAATGAGAGGGGAGAGATTACTACTGCCTTGGCAGAATTAAGAGTGATCATAAAAACAACTGTATGCCAAAACACCAGACAAGATAGAAAAGAGTGACAAATTCCAAGAAACACGAGAACCAACTACACTGACCCTAGAAGAAATAGACCTCAACATGCCAATTGCAAGTGAAGAGATTGAAACAGTCATCAAAAACCTCCCAAAGATGAGATGAAATGCCCAGGATCAGATAGTTTCACAGGTGAATTTTACCAGTTTTTCAAAGCCGATCTCATGCCAATATTTCTCAAGCTCTTCCAACATTTTGAACAGAAAAAAATGCTGCGAAGCTCTTTCTACAAAGCCAACATCACCTTAATAACAAAACCAGATGAAGATACTACAAAAAACGTAAATTACCGACCAATATCTCTAATGAATACAGATACAAAAATCCTACACAAAATACTTGCAAACAGAATCCAAAAGGACATTAAAAGAATTATACACCATGATCAACGTTTTATCTGAGGTATGCAAGGGTGGTTCAACACAAGAATCTCAATTAGTGTAATAAAACAGATTGATTACTTGAAGAAGAAAAATTGCATGATCCTCTAGATTGATGTAGAAAAGCATTTGACAAAATACAGCACCATTTCTTGATAAAAACACACCAAAAGATAGAAATGGAAGGAAGCTTTCTAAATGTGGTAAAGTGCATACATGAAAATAGTCTAGCTAGCATTGTATTCAATGTTGAAACACTGAAAGCTTTCACACTGAGATCAGGAACAAGACAAGGATGCTAACTGTCACCATTGTTATTCAATATTGTGCTAGAGGTTCTAGGTAAAGCAATTAGGCTAGATAAAGAAATAAAAGGCATAGAAATAGAAAAATAAGAAAGAAAACGTGCACTATTTGATGATAATATGATCCTATCTCTAGAATCTCGTGAAAAATCCACAACAAAGGTTCTAGAATAGACAAGTTCAGTAAAGTGTCTGGGTACAAGATTAATATGCAAAAGTCAGCATTTCTATACACAACTGATGTGCAATCTGAGGAGGAAATCAGAAAAATTTCCATTTATAATAGCAACCAGAACAACCAAATATTTAGTAATAAACCTAAACAAGGACATAAAGGACCTGTATTCGGAAAACTACAAAACTCTGCTAAGAGAACCTGAAGAAGACTTAAATAAAGGAAAGATATTTTTTGTTCATGGATTGGAAGACTAAATATCATTAATATGTCAATTCTACCCAAACAGATTTACAGATTCAACACAGTCTCAATAATGCAGATATGGAAAAATTAATTATCAAGTTTATTTGGAAGGCTAATAGGCCCAGAATACCCAAAAATCCTTAAAAAGAAGACCAAACTTGGAGGACTCTCACTTTCTGACTTTAAAGCATATTACTCAGCTACAGTAGTAAAAACAGCATGGTAATGGTATAAAGACAGACACATTGACCAATGGAACTGAATCGAGAACTCAGAAATAGACTTTCTCTACAGTGAAGTGATTTTTGACAAGTAAGTCAAGCCCTCCCAGCTGGGCCAGAACAGTCTATTCAAAAAATGATGCTGGGAGAACTGGATATCCATATCCAAAAGAAAAAAAAGAAGAATCCTATTCCACACCTTATACAAAAATTAACTCAAAATTGACCAAGGCCTAAATATAAAAGTGACAACCATGAAACTCCTAGAAGAAAATGTAGGAACATATCTTCTAGACCTTGTGGTAGGCAGTAGTTTCTTAAACCTTACAACCAAAACACTTGCAACGAAAGACAAAATAGACAAAATTAAATACTTTTGCACCTCAAAGGACTTTGTATGCAGCCAACCCAATGGGAGTTAGAAATCACATATCCAATAAGAGTTTAATATCCATGATATATAAAGTGACCATACACTTCAACAATAAAAAGACAAACTACCTGATTGAAAAATGGGCAAAAGTCCTGAAAAGACAATTGTCCAAAGAAGAAATACAAATGGCAAAGAAACACATGAAAAAAATGTTCAAAATCCCTAGCGATTAAGGAAATACAAATCAAAACTACAAAGAGATATCATTACACACACATTAGACCTGCTACTATTAAAATGTTGGAAAACTCTAAATGTTGGAAAAGATGTGGAGAGATAGGGACACCCTTATTCATTGTTGGTGGGAATGTAGAATGGTACAGCCACTGTGGAAGACTGTTTGGCACTTCCTAAGGAAGTTGAATATAGACTTGCTACGTAACCCTGCAATACCATTACTAGGTATATACCCAGAAGAAGATCTGAGAGCAGAGACTTGAGCATACATCTGCACACCAATATTCACAGCACCATTATTCATGATTGTCAGAAGTTGGGAACAACCCAGTTGTCCATCAACTGATGAATGGATAAACAAACTGTGGTGTATACACAACATGGAATATTATGCAATGGTAAGAAGAAATGAAGTTGTAAAGCATAAGACAACATGGATGAAACTGGAGGATATTATGCTGAGTGAAACAAGCCAGACAAAAAAGGACAAATACCTTATGGTTGTGTTATTATGAACTCAATATATTGTGTAAACTCATGGAGTTAATAATTAAAATATAGCTCACCAGAAAATAGAAGGAGGGTAGAGAATGGAAGCCTGAGGGTTAATTTGTTCAGAATTAGTAAAAAGTTTTTTTTTGTAAATCTTTGGAAATGAATAGAAATGATGAAAGTATACCATGGTGTTTTTAACTAGCAGAGCTATTATATATGTATGACAGTGGTTGAAAGGGAAAGTCTAAGGTCATACATATTACTAGAAGGAAAGCTATAAATTGTAACATGGACTGTATAAGATATAAAATCTCATGTAAAACACAAATGTGGGTGCTATTGTATATATAAGACTGTTTTTACAAAATATAAGTACAAATATACTAGAGAGAAAGAAAAAGAGTAACAGCTATGTATGGTAGGGGAAGCATAGAGCAATTGAGAGGAGATGGGTTTTAATTGTTTTTTTTTTTATATTATCATTATTATTGTTATAATGAAAGTGCTCTAAGAATGACTGAAATGTAGAATGCACATATATATGATTACCCCAAATACCATTGATTTTACACTTTGGATGGATTTATGCTTTTTAAATATGTATCAATAAAATCGATTTGATTTTTAAAAAATATGCAGGATCAGGATGAGCAAAGGCTGCCTTGTTAGTTTACTTGTCATGTGACCCTATCTTAAGTTAGCCTTTAGGATCACTAATAAACTTATTTTTCAAAAGGAAAGAAAAAGTATATATTAACTCTTCTACTATCCACCTCTCTCCCACTTTATGTTGTTACTGTCTAAAATACATCTTTATATGTTGTGTGCAAATTAACATAGATTCCTAAATATTGTTTTATGTACTTTTCCTTTAGACCATATAGGAAACAATGAAGATTTGTATAACAAAAATACAACACTAGCTTTTTAAACTTATATAGTTACATTTACTGAAAATCTTTATTTTTTGGGGTTTGAATTACTGTCCAGTGTCCTTTTTCAGCAGAAGGACTCTCTTGCATTTCTTTCAGGGCAGTTCTGCTACAAACTCTCTTTCTTTTCTGTATCTGCATTAATTTCTCCTTCATTTTTGAGAAATATATTTTATGGATGTAAAATTGTTTAGTTTTTTTTTCAGTACTTTAAATATATCATATATCATTCCACTGCCTTCTGGCCTCAATGATTTCTGAAAAGAAATCATCTGATTGTCTTATGGAGGATTCATTGTACATGAAAAATCAATTCTCCCAGGCAGCTTCCAAAAATTTACATTTCCAACAGCAATATATGAGTGCTCCAATTTCTCCACATCACCACCAACACTTGTTCATTTCCATTTTTTAAATTATAGTCATCCTAGAAGGTGTGATATAGTATCACATTATGGTTGTGATTTGTATTTACCTAATGAAAAATGTTTTCAAATGCCTTCTCATGTGCTTTTTGGGCACATATATATCTTCTTTTGAGAAATCTTTCATTTTTAAATTGGGATATTTGTGTTTTTCCCTATTTTTGGTATGGTAAGTGTTCTTTATATATTCTGCATATTAAACCCTCATCATATATATGATTTGCAAATATGTTCTCCCATTCTGTGGGTTGCCTTGTTACTTTGTCTTTGCCTCTTGAAAGTTTGATAATAAAGTTATTCTGTGTGACTCTTTTTAGGTTTATATGGTTGGAGTTCATTGAGCTTCTTGGATGTGTAGGTTCATGTCTTTTATCAAATTTGGGAAGGTTTTGGCCATTTTCTATGCCCCTTTCTCTTGTTCTTTCTGTGACTCCCATAAAAGTCCACGTGTTACATTTTATGTTGCCCCATTGTTCCCTTAAGCTCTGTTTATTTTTATCAATTATTTTTTTGATCATGTGCTCCTCAGATTGTGCAATTTCAATTGTCTTGTTTTTTAGTTCACCAATTATTTCTTCTGCCTCGTCAAATCTGTTGTAACACTGTACTGTTCTTCTTTATTTATGCTATTGTATTTTTAGCTCCATCAATTCTATTTGGCTCCTAATTACAATATCTATCTCTTTGTTGATATTTCAAACTTTCTCATACATTGTTCTCCTAATTTCCTTTAGTTTATGTCCATGGTTTTCTTTGGCTTTGAGGATATAGAAGATGGTGAATTTAAAATCTTTCTGTAATGCATACATCTTAGTATCTTAAGGGATGATTTCTTTCAATTTCTTTTTATCCTTTGGATGGTCCATTCTTGTATCTTTGAGTGTCTTGTTAAGACTCTCAATTTTTTTTTGTTAAGAACTGGATATTTTGAATAATGCAATGTGTTGACTCTGGAAATCAGATTCTCACCATTTGCCAAGGATTGCTGTAGTTACTTAATGAAGGATGCATTTATCTCTTTGCTTAGTAACATTTCCAAACTATTTTAACAAACAATATATTCCATGTCATATGTTGTCATTGAAGTGTCTCTTCGATTATGTCTGCAATGGGTCAGCAATCTGACAGTCATTCTTTTAAATATCTGCATACAAAAATAAATTGTTAAAAAGGGATCTATCTCTTTAAATCCCCTTGACTCATTTGGGAATTCACTTTAGCCAATGGAAGTTGAAAAAATGGTCAGCATCTCTCCACGTCCTTTAGTTATCAATACACAGAACTCTGATATTTCACAGACAAAATCCCTATTACCCATCCTGGTACCAGCCTGCTGCTCTAGAAACATAGGCCATCATCCCCCAACTAACTGCTGTTGGGTTGGGGGCTGGGGGATGGTGAAATGCCAAAATTTACCAAAATTTACCAACCTCTTTCTTTGTCATTGCCTTCCTTAGATACTGAACATTTTCAAAAAGACTTTTGAGTTTCAAAATAGCTGTTTCAGAGAGTTCTTACTAGTTTAAAACTTTTTAAATGGAGGGAAGTATTCCTGGAGCTTCCCTCTCCACAATATGAAGTGAAATACCCTCACTTGTCTTCTTCATCCGAGAGAGTAAGAAAGAAAGCAAATTTATTCGCTGGTGCATGTATCTATTGTTTTTTCAAACATATAAGATTTATTCATCTGTTAATAAAACTGATTAGTGATGATAAGTTGGAGGACATCTTTAACATGCCACATAATTTAAATTAACTTGAATGCTTAAGTTATGTAGCTCAGGGTAACAACACTTTCTGGTTAAATTTGTATTTTGAAAACCTTTAGAAATCTTTGGAGTCCAAATTCTAAAGACTGTACAACTCAGTAGCCAATACTGGACTTTAAAAAAATAATTTCTGGTTGAATGAGGATATTTAAGACCTGACTGCCACCTGCCTGAACATCATTTATCATTTTCCAGTAATAAACATAAAAAGGATACATAAAATGCTAAGCTTTGTAAGTACTAAGCCCTAGGAAAAAAATTGGAATTGTTAAAATTTTCAATATTAACTTGTTTTCCTTTCAATTGTTTCTTTTGCCTAAAAATTTACTAAGTCAAAAAAAATTCTGGCATTAGTGGTGTGTTCCAATTAGTTGAGGCTTGATAGTACTTATATTTGTTATCTAGGGCTGCTGCAAAAAAATCATTGAAAACTGGGTGGCTTTCAAAAAAGAAATTTATTCTTTCATAATTCTGGAGGGTAGAAACCCCACATCAAGGTGTCAGCAGTCATGCCATCTCAGAAGTTTCTATGGAAAATTACTTCTTTGTATCGTCCTAGCTTCTGGTTGTCCCAGGCAGTCATTGCCTTATTGCAGCCAAACTTCAATATGTACCTCTGTCATTTTCCAGTGTGTCTTTGTCTTCATATGGTATTCTTTCTGTGTCTTTCTGTGTCTCCTATTCTTATAATGGCACCAATCATATTGGATTACGGTCCACCATAGTTCAGTATGAATTTATCTTATCTTGTTACATCAGCAAAGACCCTATTTCTAAATAAGGTCACATTCACAGGAAGTCAGTGTTAATATTTCAACATATCTTTTGGATAAAACACAAGTCAAACAGTAATAATACTTAAGATAGATTTTACTAATCATCATTTTAATGAGCACAAGGCTTTTTGGAGACCTCTTACTGTACCCTTTTGCTTAGAATATTTTGATTCATGTTTCATTTTTAAAGATAAATATATTCCATTCCTAAATCTCTACAAATCGAATCTCTCCATCACTTTATAACAAATTCTATTATAACACATGCTACATTTAGCCTTGTTTTACAGGTAGTTGTGTGTGTATCTATTTCTCACCGAATTTTTGTTCTTAATTAGATTTTTTAGCATATCAATGTTTACAAATTGTTTTACACCTATTATTGCTTTTAATCTGTTAGTAAGTTACCTAAGTTGCTAAAAATTGGAGAAGTGGATTTGAATTCAGGTTTTCTGATTTCTACTGCTGGGCTCATTGTGCTAACCACACTGCCTCTCATATTGATAATGGTTAAGGCTGATTTTTAAAAATTATTTTATAAATTTTTCACAATTCCTAATAGAAAGATTTGTACAAATGCATGATAAATAAATATTCATTAAATTTTAATTTGCATGTTAGAGCAATCATTCACAAAAAAGGAGACTAGAAATCAAAACTGATTATTCAATTTGGATGTTATTCATTCTCAGATGTTAATTCCCTATCTCTGCCTCTTAACAGAAATTCTGTCATTATTTTAATATAAAATATTCTTTCTTCAGAACAAATTAATTAGACATTTGAAACAAAAAGACAAATGCTGGTATATCTATGTGGGAAAAAGTGTCTTCTAAATGGATTGAGAATGTAAATGGTGACTTTTCACCCATGTGGTTTTAACACCTTTTAGATATCACTCTTTTACATAGAACTCGTGTAATTGTGACATGAGTAAAGACCAGAACTACTCAGATTTATAGTATGAGTCCAGGAACCATGAACTTCTTACAGTTCTTAAATTGATGTGTCAAACTCAAATAAATTTCTGTGCATTCTAATGGACAAGAATTTTAGAACATATCTTCCTAACTAGGATGCCAGAAATGTATCACAAGGCATTGATTCCCTTAGCCCTCAGGGTAGTCTTGCAAAGCCTGGGTTCTGAGTTCCAGGCCTTCTGGAAACGAAAATCCTGGTCCCTTTTCCCCAATGAATTGTTCAAACTTTATCATTTTTTAAATTGTGTCACAAACATGAAAAGAAAGGTAATCACTGATCTGAAGATCTATACTTAGTTAATTTAACTTTTATATGTACTAGAAAATACTTTAAAATTAAGATATATTATTAGTATTTTTTCTGATGGTCTTAGTCACTAAGGTTTAAACCAGGAACAAGCAAGCAGGAACATAATAATCTCCTCTATCTTTAAGACACACTTGATCAACTACAAAATTATTGTTTATTTATGGCTAGATAATTTTCCTTACATACATATGTTTAGATAAGTCTCATATATACAAGAGCTGCAAGTGGTTAAATATTATTGTATGTTTGTGCGCTTTATTATAACTATTATTATTATATTTCTAAATAATTATCACAGTGATCCTTCACACCTCAAAGACATGTTTCTTTAAAATCTTATTAATATCTATTTCTGCTGAAATATGTTTATTCATGGTTGTCTATGAATGAGGACCTCACTGAACCCCAATTTTGTAGAGGATAGTGAACAAGGCATTCTGTTTCATCAAGATTGTTTCTCCTCAGAAGCCACCATGAACACAGGTTCCCTACATCCAGATTCAAAATTATCAGGCCAATATCCCTCAAGATAAGCCATCCAGCATCTTTGCTTCACAATTGTTTTTTCTTCAGCCACTATTTATTTCAGTCACTTATTTACATGCACACATCCTGGATCTTTTAATAATTTAGAATTGTTCCCTCTCTGAAAGTGTAAACTCCAATATCTCCTTCTCTGAACCAGAACATCCTTTCATTCCAGCTCACTTTAAATTAATTCAATAAATATTTCTTGAACTCATCCCATGAAAAATTTCTGTGCTATATACTGGAGATATAGTGATGAACAATAGTTACAGCTCTGAATAATTACGTGAAAAAGCAGTACAAGATTTAACTAAATCAGAATGATTACAGGATGTAATTGATTCCTTATGAGAACACAGCCTCAATACTTCTCAAATCTTTTCCTTCTTTTCCTGTTCCAAAGCCATCTCCCTAGATAAGGCTTTCACCCACTTTTGCTTTTTATTGCACCAGTATCTTAATATGGTTGCCTGCCATGAGGTATTTCACTCTTTTTTCCTTCACATGAGTTTTAAAATTATCTTTACACACACAAATCTGATTATGTCATGTTTTCATTTAAAATCCCTCAATGGCTGCCCATATTTCCAGAATAAAGTCTGAATTCCTTAAATTAGCACATAAGACGCTCCATAATCTGTCTGATATCTACTTATATGGCTTTCATTTATGTCCTTCTCACTGTTTATACTACCTTTTCCTCTCCTTAAGTATCACCTACCTATTCTTCAATATCCTTCACAGGCATTACCTCTCCTTGAAGGATTCTTTATCACTTCCTCCAGTCTGATTTCTATGTCAATCTTCTGTGTTTTCTTTATTGCTTTTTTATAAAGATATTTTAGATTAAATAAATGTTACATAAAATTTATAGGGGATTCCCATATGTCCCACTTCCAACCTGTCCCACACTTTCTCACATTAACAGCAACCTTCATTGGTGTGGTACATTTGTTACAATTGATGAACACGTATTGAAACATTGCCACTAACCATGGATTATAGTTTACATTATATTTTACACTCTGCTCCATAGAATTTTGTAAGTTGGGACAAAATATATAATGGCCTGTATGCGTTGTTGCAACGGCATGCAGGACAATTCCAATGTCTTAAAAATGTCCCCATATTACACCTATTTTTCCCTCTCCTTCTCCGCAGAACCTCTGGGGGCCACTGCCTCCACATTAATGATAAAAGTTGTTCCATTGATAGAATAACAATAAGTCTATAGTAGAATAATAGTAAGTTTACTTTAGTCCAATGTTCATTCTACAATCTTGAGGATTTTGGAATGGAGATGCCCAACCTGCCTCTAACTGAAAGGGAGCTTAGATCCCATGTGGCAGATGAATGGGACTATCTTGCTTATATTTGCAGACTTTCTGTTCCTTAGGATGGGTGTTGTCCATAATTATTTCCTTGTTAGTTGCCCAGGGTGAGTCCAATGAAATGGAGAGTAGGTGTTGCAACTTTGTTGAGTTTCAGGGCCCGACTGGCACATGGAAAGCCCAAAGATTTAAGTCTCTTGGACATGTACTCATCAACTCTAGTACTAACTATACTTTAAAATATAAGGGGCAGAAGGGCCATATGTTTGGAAACCACAAAGGAGTTCAACTCTCAAAATGGGGAGGATATTCCAAAGTAGAGCCCACTGGTAAGATGCTAATCTCCTGAGCTGTTTGCCCTGCCTATAGTGCCTGCATGTCTCTAGAGTCCTCAGGAGACCCCACTATTTGAGGCAATATTTACTGTAGCAGGCAATGAGATCTTGCTGAGACATGCATAAGTGTAACCTCAGGAAAAATCACCCCCCAACTCACTTTGAAATATCTTAGCCATAAAAACTCATTTGTATTTACCCTTTCCCCTTTTAGGTCAAGGTCCTTTCAAGGCACATTGTTAGTTGGCACTTGATAATAATTCCTTGGTGCCAGGGAGGCTCATCCCCACTGGTCATGTCCCACAATGGGGGGAAGGTAGTACATTTATATGCTGAATTTGGCTTAGAGAGAGGCCATATTTGAACAACAAGGAGGCCCTCAGCAGGTAACTCTTAGGAAATGTATAATATTAAGATAAGTTTAAATTTGAAAAGAAAGGTTCATAAGTACAATAATCAATATCAAGGGCCCATCACAATGGTCAGTCCTCTTTCACTAAGCACTGCCCCTGTACTTGGGGGATTATTGCTGTCTCATTAGAGAATGTAGCACAGCTCTCCACGATGGGAATTTGACATTCTTTTGGTTATTGTGTGGCTATTTACCCACCGTGGCCATGCTCCATGAACACTTTAACACATTCATATGACTTACAGGTATGCCCCAGGTAAACCCCTTCTCATGCATCACCCCATCACTGAAACCCCACACCAATGATCCTCCCCTGCCACAGCTGTGAACATTCTGTGATCCAAAACCTCTCTAAAAATGAAGTCAACAAAATAACCAAATCAATTCATTTAGAGAATGAAATAATAATGATAGTTTTACAAATAACAAACAATATACAAAAAAACTTAAAATTTTTGAAATAAAAAAGAATTTTTGACATTACGCCTTTCATCATTGTAAGATCTGTTGTCTTGTATGTACAGTGACATTTTCTTTCATATATACCCCAAGTATCTTATTTTTTTCATTTTATCTTCGAAGAAGCTTTAGATTACAGAAAAGTCATGTACAGAATATAAGGGATTCCCATTTACCCAACACGCTTCCCCTTTTCCCCTCTCCCCTTTTAATAACATTTTACATGCAGATGCTACATTTGTTACAATTGATATACAAATATTGAAGCATTGCTACTAACCATGGTCAATGCCTTACATTATGATTTATATTTTGGAGAGGACACTTTTATTTAAAAATTTTTAATCAAAATAGTTTCTTGTACTTTAATCTTTTTCTAATTTTTAATTTTTAAAAGATATCTAGAATACATAAATGTTACACAAAATATATAGGGATTCTCATATGCCCCACCTCCCACACCTCCTGCAACCTCCTTCATAAACATCCTTCATTAGTGTGGCACATTAATTGCAATTGATAAACACATCCTGGGGCTTTGCCATTAAGCATGGACATAGTTCCCTTTGTAGACCACACTCTATTCCACACAGTTTTTGTCCTGAGTGACATTACAAAGACAAATATAGGCCATTTTATACCATCATATAACTTTTATAAATGTTTATGAAATTTAGGGTGGACTGTATCCATCATTGTAAGATCTTGCAGAACATTTCTAATGCCCTAAAAATGCCCTATGTTCCATTTATTCTGTTTTCCCCATCTCCCTCCATTCGGGACCAGCGGTAACCACTAATTTTCACTTTTTGAAGAATAAGATTCAAAGATAGTTGCAATAATATTTAAGGTTTGATATATTGTTCTGTTTTCTTTCATTAGACACTGCCTATGTTCTTGAGAGATTCTTGTCCCTCTATTTGAGATGATAGCAGGACTCCCCAGGATGGAAGTTTGTTTTCTTGTTTATTGTGTGGGTCTGTACCAACTGATATAACACACTATGACAAGATGAACACTTACATATTCCATAGAAGTCTGGTCCAGGTGTGCCCTGCCCTGTAAGCCCACCCACATCCAACACTCTACACCAGTAACCCTCCCCTGCTGTGATTGCCAAAAAAGCATTCCCAAAATTATAGTTTTAACCACAGAACAGCAAATCCCCAGAGTTCAACTGTTCCTTCCCCAGACCCTCCCACTGTTCCATGGATACTACAAACCCCCTCATAGTCCAGCAACACAGACCTCAGTAGCATCATTGCACCACTGTCACACCCATCCACTGCACAAATACACCCTTCCAACTTATCATAGATTTTGCCTATATGGGCATTGTTTCACAACTGTCTACTGCCTTTCTGTCTCCTGTAAACCTATCTTCCAGACTCTAGCTCTGTGAGTCTGCTCAATTTGTTTAATTTAAATCAATGTGGTCATGTAATATTTGTCCTTCAGTGCCTGGCTTGCTTCACTCAACATAAGGTCTTCAAGATTCATCCATGGTATCCCATAATAGCCACCAGACTAATGGGTGTAAGATGATATCTCTTTGTAGTTTTGATTTGCATTTTTCTAATAGCTAATGATGTTGAGCATCTTTTCATGTGCTTTTTAGCCATTTGTATTTCTTCTTTGGAGAAGTATCTATTGAAATTAACTACCCATTTTTTAATTTTTAAAATAGACTGTCTTTTTTGTTTTGAGATGTAGTATTTCTTTATATATGCTGGATGTTAGGCCCTTATTAGATAGATGGTGTAGCAGTTTGGCAGTTTGATATCGTTATGAATCCCAAAAATAGATATTGGATTATGCTTGTAAATTGCTCTGTTCATCTGGGCATGAATGAGTTATGATTAGAGATTTGATTGGGCCATGTCAGTAAGGTGTTGAGCCCCGTCCCTTGGTGGGTGGGGTCTCAAAGATAAAAGACATGTCAAAAGACAGAGTTGAAGTAATTTTGATGTTGGAGTCTTGAGCTGGAGCCCCAGGAATTAAGAGAGCTTGGCCGTGAGGAAGGAGAGAAGACTGTGGGAAAAGAGATGAGCCATTTGCCTGAGAATCTACAGTTGGCCTTGTAGAGAGAGGCAAAACCTAGAGAGCCTCATCGTCTACAGCTGACCTTGTGGAGGACACAGAGGAGCTGAGCCCAGAGAGAAACAGAGCCCCAGGAAAAGAGGAACCCAAGAAACCGGAACTCAGGCAAACATTGGCAGCTGTCTTGCTTCAACACGTGGCAATGGACTTTGGTGAGGGAAGAAACCTATGCTTTATGGCCTGGTAACTGCGGACTTATACCCCCAAAAATACCCTTTATAAAACTAACCGATTTCTGGTAATTTTTATCAGCATCTCTTTGGCTGAGTAATACAGATGGCTACCAAATATTTTCACCCATTGGGTAGGCTCCTTTTTCACTTTCATGACAAACTCCTTTGAAGTGCAAAAGTTTTTTTGTTTTTTTTTTTAATTTTGAGGAGGTCCCATTTATTTATTTTTTCATTCATTGCTCATGCATTGGGTGTAAAGGTTATTAAACCATTTCCTACTACAAGATCTTGTAAATGTTTCTTTACATTATTTTCCTGGATCTTTACAATATTGGCTCTTATACATACATCTTTGATGCATCTTGAGTTAATTTTTGAATAAGGTATGAGATGGTGTTCCTCTCTCATTTTTTGAATATGGATATCCAGTTCTCCAAGCATCATTTTTTGAAGAGGCCATTCTCCCCCAGTTGACTGGGCTTGGTGGCCTTGTGGAATATCAGTTGATCATATATGTGAGAATATATATTAGAACTCTCAGTTTTGTTCCATTGGTCAGTATGTCTATCACTGTGCCAATACTATGCATTTTTGACAGCTGTTATTTTGTAGTATGTTTTAATATAAGGTAGTGTGATTCCTCTGATTTCATTTTTCTTTTTTAATATGTCTTTGGCTATTCAGGGCCCCTTTCCCTTCCAAATAAATTTCAGAGTTAGCTTTTCCATTTCAACAAATTGCTGTGGTGATTTTTATTGGGATTTCTTTAAATTTGTAAGTCAGTTTGGGTAGGATAGACATCTTAATGATGTTTAGTCTTCCTATCCATGAACAGGGAATATTCTGTCATTTATTTGGGACTTCTTTGATTTCCTTTAACAATTTTGTGTAGTTTTCTGCATACAAGTCCTTTACATCTTTAGTTAAATTTATTCCCATGTATTTGGTTCTTTTATTTGCTATTGTAAATGGAATTTTTTCTTGATTTCCCCCTCAGATTGCTCATTATTGGTATGAAGAAATGTTACTGATTTTTTGCATTGATATTATATCCTGCCACTTTACTGAACTCATTTATAAGCTCTAGAAGCTTTGTTGTAGATTTATCTGGGTTTTGTATATATAGGATCATGTCATTTGCAAATAGTGAAATTTTTACTTCTTCCTGCACAATTTGGATTCCTTTTATATCTTTTTCTTGCCTAAGTGCTTGAGCAAGTACTTCTAACACAATGTTAAATAAGAGTGATCACAGTGTTCATTGTTGTCTTGCTCTAGAAGTTAGGGGGAAAGCTTTTTGAATTTCTCTATTTAATATGATGATAGCTGTGTGCTTTTCATATATACCTTTTATCATGTTGAGGAAGTTTCCTTCTATTCCTATCTTTTGAAGTGTTTTTATTGGGAAAGTGTGTGCATTTTGTCAAATGCATTTTCTTCATCAATAGAGATGATCATGTGATCATCAACAAGGGAAAAACAATTTTGTCTTGTTGTTTCACCTGTCTCCTAATATGGTTGCCTGCCTTAAGTTATTTCACTCTTTTATCCCTGTCATAAATTTTAAATTGATCTTTGTGCACACAAATCTGATTATGTCATTTTTTCATACACAATAATTCAATGGCTGCTCATATCTTTCAGAATAGTCTGAATTACTTACTTTAACACATCAAACCCTCCATATTCAGTCTAGTGTTTATTTATATGGCCTTCAAATATGTCCTTCTTACTGTTTATTGTGCTTTATCTTTTCCTTAAGTATCCCTTACCTGTTCTTCAATATCCTTCATAAATATTACCATCTCTAAGAAAGCTTCCTGATCACTGTCTCTAGTCTGATTTATATGTTAGTCCTCTGTGTTTTATATCACTCAAAAAACAGCTTTATTTTAATAATAACTCTATACTATACTTTGTAGTATAGCACTTAATATATACTGTAATTTTTAGTATTCATGAGTAATTCTTTCTCTGAGGTGTGCACTCCTTAAGAGAATGAGCATTGTTTTCCTTGACATTTTATGTTCATGACCTGGTATAGAGTAGGTGCTTAAGAAATGTTCGTGGGGATGAAGAGAAATAGATATGGAGATAGAAAATATATCAAAAAGGAAATGAGATAGGCTGAAAAGTTCAAAAAATGGAGAACAAATGAGGAAGGCAGGAAGGCAAAGAGTCAAGGAAGCAGGAAAGCAGGTAGGCAGATAGAGAGACAACCAGGCAAGCAAGTAGGCAGGAAGGCAGTAATGCAGGCAGGCAGGCAGACAGGCAGGAAGGAAGGAAGGAAGGAAGGAAGGAAGGAAGGAAGGAAGGAAGGAAGGAAGGAAGGAAGGAAGGAAAGAGAGAGAAAGAAATTCTTGAAAAATTCAAGCATAGAGAGCTTCTGACTCTGACAAATGAAACAGTAAAGTTTAAGGCATATATTCTGTCATCTTGAAAATTAACTTAAAGAGACAATGTACAACAGAATACCATCAAGTCCACTCTAGCCCATAGTTCTCCCAGTATGTAGGCCATTTTAAATCAGCACACACCACTCAGAACTGTGTGGGAGAGAGTGTGGTCTACGATGTGAACTGTGGTCTAGGGTTGGTGGCAAGGCCCCAGGATATGTAAGTCCATTGAGGGTGGTGGGCCACACTTGTGGGAGATGTTTGTGTGGGGAGTGGCGGGAGGTGTGGGGGGTGGGCAACATGGGAATCCCAGGGGGTTCTGTGTAGTATTTTCGGTAATCTAAGCACCTCTTAAAATATATTTATATATATATACAAATTTAAAAATTAAAAAATTAAAAAAAGAAGTGGAAACAGAGAGATGGAGCGGTGAGGAATTTTCTTGTTTATTGTTTGTCATTTTTTGTTTACTATTATTGTTGAAATAATGAAAATACTCTAATAATGATTTTTTTTAAAGATTTTATTTATTTATTCATTTATCAACCTCTTGCTGCTTGTGCTCGCTGGGTCAGCTAACCACGCCATGTGGGCGGGCTTGCCTTCACCAGGAGGCCCCGGGAACCGAACCCGGGGCCTCCCATATGGTAAACGGGAGCCCTACTGATTGAGCCACAGCCGCTTCCCTCTAATAATGATTGAAACAATGAATGCACAACTATGAGATTATACCAAATACTATTATTGTACTCATTGAATGAATTGTATGCTTTGTTAATATGTACCAATAAAATAGATTTGTTTAAAAAAAAAAAAAGAGACAATGTAATACTTTCTTTAGATGGTCTCTCAACACCTAGGTACATAACACAGCAAGAAACTCTTGCAGTGGTTTTTTTTTTTTTTTTTTTTTTTTTTTTTTTTTTTTTTTTTTTTTTATATATATATATATATATATATATATATTATGGGTAAAAATCAAAATTCTCACAATACATACAAACACTTGCAAAATGATATATAAATATGGTTTATGACCATTTCTCATATCCACTTGCTTGTTCTTTGTAATGGTTTATCATTTTACATGTGTGCTAATGTTTCTGCAGTTTAATTCTCCATTTGCTTGTCAATGAGCTTGTAGACCTTTATCTCACTCCTTATTTAGGACAGACTTACAAAAAACACAATATTATCCTTTCCTCATTCTTGGTAAATTGTAATTTAATGCAAAAGACATTTCTTTTTTCCAGGGTCTTCACTCATCTTGCTCAGTAATAAAAAATGGCCTTTAAATAAACACTCAGGATGATTTCTCAAATGTTTTGTCTTTACTTACAAGGCTGACACTTCTATTACTGGGTCATTTAAGTGGTTTTGAAAGGTAATATATAGTTTCATTTTACAATGCATTTGGAGTTTATAATCCTGTTTAAACATGTAAAAATGGGAAAGATTAACAAACTGCTGCTTGGAGGCCAAGAGAAGACAGAACAAGGGAAATTAAGAAATAATCTCTCAGAAACATGAAATCAATTGGTAAAAAAACTTGAAGATTGTCAACAAAAATAATGTGTAATGGACCCTCAAGGATTTTTTTTCATGCTAGAGGGAGCAGAAAATAATTTGTGTATTTTGATGCTTGATTTAATTTTCCATAAACTTGATTAATACCAGATTGAGTTTCCAGTCACTATAGTTTACTGCTGAGGCTGACAATATGTGCTGTTCATTTGTTTCCTGTACAGAAAAACTTTCAGCAATAACATAATAACACACCTAATATAACTGAAAACAATATGGCACTATTCATATACCAAAATTTGGGGGCCATTAAAAATGTTAAAAAGCCAATTTTATAATGAGCCAAAAGTTTCTTGAAAACAACTAGGTAATCTCATATTCTAACTAGGTGGAACCACTTGTTTGGTTATAAAATGCAGTTTTAATCTTTCCATATTTTATATGTATGATTTTCTTTGGCAAGACTTAGTATGCTTTCAGTTTCTTTGAATTTGTTTTCCAGTGTCAGTAATGTCTTCTTTATGAAGGATACATGGGAAGATCTAGGCTGGGGTCACTGTTCAGGACAGTGCATTTGATATGTGTTTTAGATACTCTCATTGACAACTCCTGTTCTTTTAGATCTCAGCTTCTCTAAGACTAGTCAAAACTCCCTAATTCCACCTCTGAATTTGGAGATATACAGTAAAATTCTAGGTTAAGTTGGAATCAAACTACTTTTTGCTTTACTTTGGATCTTTTAATTCTGTGCAAGAGTCCAAAGGGACAAAATAAAACAGACATTTTTGCTTACATGTGTGAAAAAATTGCAGTCAGGTTTTTATTTTGATCCCTGAATGCTTTTCCTTGATATCAAAAGGAGCTTAATACATGCAGAAATGTGCAAGAATGTAAAGCCAGAGAAGTCAGTATCAACAGACAGGATGCTTTATCCATAAAAGAAGATATTACATGCACAAAGAAGCTATGGTTAACTCACAAATGCAAATCCTAATAGAGAGATAAAACTTGAATAACATAAAATGAAAAGAAAAATATGGATTTACACATGCATATACACAAAAAGAGATATGCCAATGTCCCTTTCCTTCTGGCCCTTTTCATTCAGCCCTTTTCAGTGGAGAAGGAACTAACCGCTCTTCAAAGAATCACAAAAGAAGGAAAGGGTAATTTCTCTTTACTACTATTTATTTAGTTACTCAGCTCTTTGCCTTAGTTAATAGAACCCACTCCCAAAATAACTATTTTCCCTTCCTTTCCCAAATTATTTTTCTGAGAAATGGCAGACTATTCAGATCTAATTCTCTCAGATCTTTTCATGTCAAATACCTCAAGACACAGAATGGTTGATAATGAATATCATAAGACTAAAAGAGACCTCCAAGGTCATTTGACTTTTCCTCCTCCTCTCTGTATGATATATGTGACTTAATGAAAGGCAAATATACAGTCAGTTCTCAAAAACTTTCAAATTAAAACTTTAACAAGTGGGGGGGGATGTGGCTCAAGTGGTTGGGTGTCCGTCTCCCATATGGAGGGACCTGGGTTCAATTCCTGGGACTTCCTGGTAAAAATAAAGAAAAATATAGACAATGGCATGGGCCACCAGGCCCTGTGCATGGGTGTGTCATCAGACCCCACGAGCAGGTGCACCATCAGGCCCCAATGAACCAGGCAGCAAGATGATGATGTAACAGGAGAGTGACACAAGGGAGAGTCAAGATGGGAAGCGCCAAAAATAAATAAATAAATAAATAAATAAATAAATAAATAAATAAATAAAAGCAGGAACTAAGGTAGCACAGGCAGTAGGGCGCCTCTCTCCCATGTCTGAGGTTCTCAGGATCAAACCTTGGAGAAGACAGGATTGAATCCTGGTGAAGACAGGAGGAGAAGGATGAGAAGAAAGGGCAGGAAAGAGATACAGACAATTGCCTAGCTAATGGACACAAAAACCAGCAAAAACAGAGGGGTGGTAAAAATGGATAAAAGTAAATAAATAAATAAACTGAAAAAACTCCAACTTTATAGCATCCTTAGTGATCTTTTATGTGTTCTAAAATATCTCTCTCTGCTCCAATATTCATTTAATTTAAACTGTAATAATACATGGATAACATTTATTAAATGTATTCTCATAAGTGATGTTGAAATTAATGTGCTACAATAACAGTAAACAAGAATGAATGAACACGTTTTTAAGACCAACTGTGGAGCTAAGCCTAGTCCAAATCATTGCTGTGTGTTACTAAGATGACTACCAAAAGAAGAAATACACTGTACACTGTACAGTACCACTCTTTGACATACATACCACTATCCTTACTAATTCATTCTTTCCCAACAGTTTTATTTTCATTCTTGTGAAGATTTCATATGTGTAACTCACAGACAATAAAATGAGAGCTCCTAAAAATATATATATATATATACCTTTTTAACCACCCATATGAATATAGGGTACATTACAAGTACCCTAGAATTCTCCCTTATGCTTTCCCTTGTTATTACCCACAGGGAAACCACTATTATTATATCTATCATGACAGATTAATTTTTCTCACAATTAATCTAATGTATATGGAATCATATACTACTCTTTTTTTAAAATTATGGGTAAAAATCAAAATTCTCACAATACATACAAACATTTGCAAAATGATATATAAATATATATGCATATATGTGTATTTGCTTACAAAAATGTTATATATATATATATATATATTTTTTTAAGAGGTGTTTAGATTACCCAAAATATTACACGGAACCCACTGGGATTCCCATGTTGCCCACCTCCCACACCTCCCACCACATCCCACACAAACATCTCCCACAGTGTGGCCCACCACCCTCAATGAATTTACACATCCTAGAGCCTTGCCACCAACCTTTTGTGTCTTACTTCTTTCACTCAGCATGATGTCTATGAAATTAATCCATGTTGCTGCATGCATCATTAGTTCATTTTTTTCATTAGACTAAATCTTTTGCTAAATAGTTCATAAATCATGCCATCATTTCAACACATCAGAAATCTCATTGAAAAATGGAAAATATAATGTCATAATTTTAATTGTGCCTTCATAAGCCTATCATATCAATATCACTCTTATCACACAATTGATACAGTCTCAAGAAAGGATGACTATTTTATGAATATCCCACAATAGTTAAAGTTTTTCTAATAAAAAAAGTATCATTCTGTTTTAAGACTATCTAAATCATATAATAACAGTATTCTTAGTGTGGGTTAATCAGGGTAAGATTGAAATTCTGATTTCATATTTCTTGTCATTCAAAGAAACAAGAAGATATGGCACAGTAAAATGAACAAACTAAAAAGCAGGAGGAGACCCAAAATGTGGAACAATTATTAAAAGATATCAAAACTAATATACAAAATCAATGAGATGAGATGAAGAAAAAGATAAAGCATATTAAGAAGACTCTGAACATAGAGGAGAAATTGCAAACATACATAAAAATAATAGACCTTAAGATAATGAAAGGTAAATGGAAGAAATTTAAAAATACACTAGAATCAAAAAAAACAGCTAATTTGAACAAGCAGAAAAAAGAATTAACGAATTGTAAATTAGACATACAAAGTTGCACAGACAGAACAATCAGACCAAAAAAGGAAAAAAGTCAGCAGGGAATCAGGAAATTGAATGGCAACATTGTACTTGTAATGTACAAACATACACTTTGTGAGTGTCCAATAGAGAAGAGGGAAAAAGGTCAGTAGAAGTGTTTGAGGAAATAATGGCTGAAAGTTTCCACAATCTTATGAGGAACGTGGATTTACATATCCAGGAAGCACAGTATATTCAAAACAGAATAAATCTTAGCAGATCTATTCTGAGATGCATACTAATAACATTGTAAAATGTCAAAGATAAAGAGATAACAAAGCAGCAAGGGAAAAGAGATCTATCACAAAAGGGAGTTCTACAGATTGAAAGGAAAAGACAGGAGAGAGAGGTTTGTAAGAGTGTGTAAAAGGGAAGTTTATTAGTAAGGGTAACTAAAGGGTAAAAAAAATGAAAAATAAAATATGACATATATAAGACTAAATAAAAAATAGCTGAAGTAAGTATTGCCTTTATAACAATAATATTGAATGTTAATGGTTTAAACTCTTGAATTAAGAGACAGATTGGCAGAATAGATATAAAAAATATGACTCATCAATATGCTGCCTACAGAAACTCACCTTTGAAACAAGGACACAAATAAATTGCATGTAAAAGGTGTGAAAAGAATTTTCCATAAAAACTGTAAACAAAAAAGCCTGGGTAGCAATTCTAATATCAGAAAAAGTAAACTTTAAATGCAAAACTGTTGTATGACACAGAGAATGACACTATATATTTTAAAAATGACAATCTACCCAAAGGAAAGAAAAATCATAAATTCACTGAGCCAGAGTGCCCTAAAATACATGAGGCAAACACTGGCAAAACTAAGGGGAGAATAGATGCCTCTACAATCATAATGGGGGCCTTCAATACAAAAACTAACAGCAAGGAGAGGGACAAGATGGTGTTGGTTTAAGTGGGCACTCACACTCTCTCTTGCAAAGGATGGCTTATTGGGGACATGATCCTGCCTAGGTGAGTTGTCCTGGGAGCCCACAGAGTGGGAGTTTTGGGGGCATAATTCTGGAGGGAGCTGGACAGGGAGATAGATTGCTCAAGATAAAAGTGTGAGTTTTTAGCCCCATGCCTGGAAATCACAGATGGCTAAGCCCCACCCTCAGGGCAAGGGGCCAGGGTGAGCCTGACTCCTGCCGGCCACCTAGCAAGAGGGAGTATTCTCCGAGAGAGGGAAGGTTCTGGCAAGCAGTGGATAGGGGCTTCCTTTCTGTGGGTTTGGTTTCCTGGACCCCCTTTGAGCTTTACAGAGCACACCGGCCAGCTTGAAGTGGCACCAGGTTGAGGGGAGAGATGAATCTGCTGAGGCAGCCTGATTTATCTAACCACCCTAGGATACAGAGGTTTGGCCTGAGAGAGGTGGGGTCAGCCAATTTAATAGTTCCATGTTGAGGACTTTCAGAATTTCAACTCCCCTAAAGGAGTCAGGCAGTGAGAAGTGCTTAATAAGTTTCCAAGAGCCTATTTGGGGTCTCCTCGGAGGAGGAGGTGGTCTAGAAGAGGCTTGAAAAATCATTTCCACGTGGTACTGTACTCAGTCATCAGGGTCCCATTTGAATTTCAAAAGGGAACTCAACCTGACCAGGAGAGGGGAGGGGGAATATGCTCATACATCCTGGTGAATTCTGCTGCCCTAGGAGAGTAAAACCTGCCTGGGGGAAAGTGACTGAATAAATTTCGGAAGAGTTAACTGACCCAGTTAGAAAGGTAGCTCAGGGGAGGAATTTCTTCCTTTAATATATGAGGTCCCTAGTTTGATTCCAAGCTGCTCTAAGAGTAGTGATCCACTGGGATATCTAACATCCAGCTGACACCATAGGACAGGGAAAACAGATATTATTTTTGTACTAGCTTCTTTTGGGTCCCTTATTTAAAAAGGGGGGGGTACTTAAAATTTTTAACATAGTTTATTCGCTAAAATCCACCTTAAAACCTGCAGAGAGCAGCCTGAGAGGCTCCACAAGGGCCCAAGAAGGAACGCTGTTCTTCCTTAGCTTTGTTTGACTGCATGCTTGTATGTTGTTTGGTTTTTCTTTGTTTGTTTGTTTCTTGATTTTTTTCCCTCTTTCCTCCCCCCCCTTTTTAAAAGTAGGTGCTGCTACCTTGTTTCTTCTTTGCTGTGCTTCTTCTTCCTTGATTTTCCATTCTCAGTGTATATTGATTTTGTCTAACAACACTATCTCTTTTCCTTCCCTCTTCTTTCTACCTTCTGCTTTCTGTTGTGGTTCTTACATCCCATCTTTTTTTATTAGTCCTCAACTTTACTGGTTTCAATTTCTATCTTGTCTATTCTGTTTCTTTTTTGTTTGTTTGTTTTTTAATTAACTTTTCTCTTTCTGTCCTCTCTTTTCTCTTCCTCTCTCTCTTCATCATTCTCACATTTTAAATCATTCTATACATTTTTCACTATTTGGCTTCCCATTTCATTGTAGGTACTCCACTGTTTTATTTATATTACTCTATATTGTTTACATGAGTTAAATATTCATTTTACTAAATCTTATATGGCCCCTCTTCTAACTTTTGTTATTATTCTATTATCCTTTTTCTATTCTTACCTCTTTTGATTTCTCTGGCCCTAATCTTTTTCCTTCAAGGGGACATAGAAAACAGCAATGAAATAGAACAAGAAGACCAAAGCACCAAATATAAAACTCAACATACACACAAAACCAGCAGCTAAACAAAACTTTAGAGTAGAGAGAGATGCTAATCAACTGAATCAACCAATCAAGATAAATGATGACGAGAGGACAACAAAAAATTACAAACCTTACTAAGAAACAAGAAAACATGAACCAGCCCAATGAACAAAATAAAAACCAGGAAGAGACTTGGAACATTGAACAACTAATCAGAGCTGGATAAAAGAAAATGAAAAATAAATCTTTTTTTTTTTTAAAGAAGACTCTGGGAAAACATACTGAAGAAATTGTAAACATGTATAAAAAGATAACAGATATGATGACAATGAATAGCACAATCCAAGAAATAAAAAAAAACCACTGGAATCATATAACAGCAGATTTGAACAGGCAGAAGAAAGAATTAGTGATGTGGAAGACAGTACATCTGAAATCAAACAGGTAGTAGAATATATAGATAAAAAAGATATTTTAAAAATCCAGCAGGGACTTAGGGATTTAAACAAAAACACAAAACACTCAAATATATGCATTATAGACACCCCAGAGAGTGAAGAGAATGGAAAGGGAACAGAAGGAGTGTTGAAGAAAATAATGGCTGAAAACTTCCCAACCCTATTGAAGGAAATAGAGTGCACTCCAAACAGTATAAATCCTAACAGGCTTACTCCAAGACATATACTTGTCAAAATGTCCAATGCTCAAGACAATGAGAAAATACTCAAGGCAGCAAGAGAAAAGAAAATGATCACAAACAAGGGAAGCCTAATAATATTAAGTGCTGATTTCTCAGCAGAAACTGTGGAAGCAAGAAGACAGTGGTATGACATAGTCAAGGTACTCAAAGAAAAAAATTCCAGCCACGAATTCTGTATCCAGCAAAGCTGGCATTCAAAAATGATAGAGAGTTCAAAATATTCACAGAGAAACAGAAATTAAGAGAGTGTGCCAATAAAAAACCTGCCCTTCAAGAAATACTAAAGGAAGTTCTACATGTTGAAAGGAAAAACCAGGAGAGAGTTGGATGAGAGTGTAAGAACAGCTAAAAAGACAGAAAGAGAAATAAAAACAACATATGACAGACTTAAACCCAGAGAAAATATGGCTGATGTATGAAATTCCTTGAGAGAAATAACACTGAAAATTAATGGATTAAATTCACCAGTGAAGAGACACAGATTGGCAGAATGGAGGAGGAAATATGACCCATCTTTATGCTGTCTACAAGAAACCCAACTTAGACCCAGGGATTAAAGGAGGCTAAAAGTGAATGTCTGGAAAATAATTTTACAAGCAAACAACAAGCAAAAAGGGACAGAGGTAGCTATACTAGTATCAGGCAAAATAGAATTTAAATGTAAAACTATTGTAAGAGACAGAGATGGACACTATATATTAATAAAAGGGGTAATTATTCAAGAAGAAAGAACAATCATAAGCATTTATGCACCTAATCAAGGTGCCTCAAAATACATGAGGCAAACTCTGGAAAGACCAAGTGGAGACATAAATGCCTCTATAATAATAGTGGGGGACTTTAATGCACCATTATCACCATTAGACAAAACATCTCGATAGAAAATCAATAAAGAAACAAAGACTCTGAATAATACATTACAAGTTCTGGACCTAATAGATATATACAGAATGCTATACCTAAATAAAATGGTATATACATTCTTCTCGAGTGCACATGGATCATACTCCAAGACAGACCACATGCTAGGCCACAGAACAACTCTCAATGAATTCAGAAAGTTTGAGATTATACAAAGTAATTTCTCTAACCACAATGGAATGAAATTGGAAATCATTAAGGGCCCCAGAGAACCAGATCAGGCACAAAGATGTGGAAGCTAAACAACACATTCTTTCACAAAAAGTGGGCCAAGGAGGAAATCTCAAAAGAAATCAGTTACTACCTTGAAATGAAGGAAAATGTAAGCACAATATATCAAAACCTATGGGATGCAGCCAAACTTGTACTAAGAGGGAAATTCATAGCCAAAAAAGCATATATCAAAAAAGAAGAAATAGATAAAATTGAAGACCTAACTGCACACGTGGAGGAATTGTAAAAACAACAAACTAACCCCAAAGGAAGTAGAAAGAAGGAAATAACAAAGATTAGAGCAGAACTAAATGAAATAGAAAATAAGAAAGCACTAGAAAATGTAAACAAAACCAAAAGCTGGTTCTTTGAGAAGATCAATAAAATTTACAAACCCTTATTTAGCCAGTCTAACAAAGGAAAAGAGAGAGCAGAGGCAAATACACATAATTAGAAATGAGGAAGGGGATATCACCACTGACCCCACAGAAATAAAGAGTATCATCAAAGGATACTTTGAAAAATTATATGCCAACAAGAATGATAATCTAGAGGAAATGGACAAATTCCTAGAAACTCACAAGCAACTTACATTGATGAAAGAAGAAATTGATGAACTCAACAGTCCAATTACAAGTAAAGAGATAGACTCAGTCATCAAAAACCTCCCAACTAAAAGGAGCCCAGGAGCAGCCAGCTTCACAGGTGAATTTTACCAAACAACCCAGAAAAAGCAACACCAATCCATCTTCAGGTCTTCCAAAAAAATAGAAGTAGAAGGAACATTGCCCAACTCATTCTGTGATGCCAGCAGTACCTTAATACTAAAGCCAAACAAAGAGTCCACAAGAGAATAAAATTACTGACCCAATCACTCTAAGAAACCTGGATGCTAAAATCATCAACAAAATACTTCCTAATCGCATTCAACAACATATAAAATGAATTATACACCATGACCAAGTGGGTTTCATCCCGGGTATGCAAGGATGTTTCAGCATAAGAAAATCAATCAATGTAATACACCATATACACAGATTGAAATTAAAAAATCACATGATCCTCTCTATATATGCAGAAAAAGTATATGATAAAATACAGCACTCTTTCCTGATAAAAATACTGTAAAAGATAGGAATGGAAGGAAACTTTCAGAACATGATAAAGGGTATATATATATGAAAAAGCCACAGCTAACATCATCTTCAATTGTGAGGTCCTAAAAGCTTTCTCTCTAACATTGGGAACAAGAAAAGGATGCCCACTATCACCACTCCTATTTAACATTGTCTTAGAAGTACTTGCTCAAGCACTGAGGCAAGAAAAAGATCTAGAAGGCATCCAAATTGGAAAGTAAGAAGTAAAAATATCACTATTTGCAGGCAACATGAACCTATACATAGAAACCCCGAGAAATCTACAACAAAGTTTCTAGAATTTATAAAGGTGTTCAGTAAAATCGCAGGTTATAAGATCAGTGCTCAAAATGAGTAGCATTTCTGTACATGAATAATGAGCAATCTGAGGAGGAAATCAAGAAAAAATTACCATTTACAATAGTAACTAAAAGAATTAAATACCTAAGAATAAAGTTAGCTAAAGATGAAAAGGACTTATATACAGAAAACTACACAACAGTGATAAAGGAAATGAAAAAAGATTTAAACAAATGGAAGAGTATTCTCTGTTCATAGATAGGAAGAATAAACATCATCAAGATATCTATCCTACCCAAACTAATCTACAGGTTTAATGCAATCCAAATAAAAATCAACACTGTATTTTTTAATGAATTGGAAAAACATACTACAAAATTTATTTGGAAGGGTAAAAGGCCCCAGATAACCAAAGACATATTGAAAAAGAAAAGGGAAGTTGGAGGTATCACATTCCCTGACTGCAAAACTAATCTACAGTGGTCAAAACTGCATGGTATTGGCACAGGATAAGCATACTGACCAATGGAACCAAACTGAGTGTTCAGATATAGATCCTTGAATATAAAGTCATCTGATATTCCACAAGGTGATGAAACCCAATCAATTGAGACAGAATGGCCTCTTCAACAAATGGTGCTTGGAGAACTGGATATCCATAACCAAAAGAAGGAGAACAGAACACCATCTCACACCTTACACAAATATCAACTCAAGATGGGTCAAAAATCTAAATATAAGAGACAAGACCATAAAGTCCTTGGAAGATAATGTAGGGAAGCACCTACAGGATCTTGTAATAGGAAATAGTTTCATGAACTTCACACCCAAAGCACGAGCAGCAAAAGAAAAAATAGATAGATTGTACAGTAGAAGATGTCGTCGGTTTAGATGGTCACTTCCCATTTCTCTCAAGTACGATGGCAGATTGGGGACAGGATCCTGCCCAGGTTGTCTCTTCTGGGAGCCTGCAGAGCAAGAACCTTGGGGACATCGATCTGGAGGGAGCTGGACAGTGAGGTGGATGTCTCAATATAAAATTGTAAGATTTTCCCCCAACTAGAAATCGTGGATGCAGACGACTAAGACCCACCCTCAAGGCAACCCGGTGAGAGGGAGCACTCTCCGAGAGTGGGAGGGTCCTGACCAAGGGTGAGAGGGTTTTTTTCTGTCAGTTTGGATGCTTTTTGGGAGCAAACCAGCCAGCTAGAAGTGGTGCCAGGCTGAGGGGAAGGCGAATCTGCTGAGGAAGCCTGATTTACCTGACAGCTGTGGGACACAGAGGCTTGGCTCAGGAGGGGGTGGAGCCAGCCAATTTTATAATTCCATGCTGAGTGTCAGAGTCTCAGCTCCCCTGGGGGTGGGGGCAGGAATTGGGAAGTGTTGGATAAGTTTCCATGAGCCTATTTAGGGTCCCCTTGGTGGAGGGGGTTGTCCAGAAGAGGCCTTTTTGGGGGCTTTAATATCTTCAAAAACATTTTTTAACTTAATTTATTCACCACAATATGCCTGAAAACCTGCAGAGAGAAGGCTGCAGGGTAATTGGTGGATGAATGCAGGCTGAGAGACTCCACAAGAGCCCAAGAAGGAATGCTGTTCTTCCTTAGCTTTGTTTTGACTGCATGCTTGTATGTTTGTTTGGTTTTTCTCTGTTTGTTTGTTTCTTGATTTTCTTTCCTCTTTCCTCCCCAAACCCCCTTTTTAAAAAGTAGGTGCTGCTACCTTGTTTCTTCTTTGCTGTGCTTCTTCTTCCTTGATTTTCCATTCTCTGTGTATATTGATTTTGTCTAACAACACTATCCCTTTTCTTTCCTTCTTCTTTCCACCTTCTGCTTTCTGTTGTGGTTCTTACATTCCACCATTTTCACTAGTCTCCAACTTCATGGGTGTTGATTTCTATCTTCTCTATTCTGTTTTCTTTATTATGATTATTATTAACTTTTTCCTTTCATCCCTTTCTTTACTCTTTTCCTCTCTCCTCATCATTCTGGCCTTTTAAACCATTCTAAATATTTTTCTCTATTTGGTTTCCCATCCCAGTATAAGTACTCCCTTTTATTTCCCCTATTACTCTACACTGCCAACATGAGTTAAATATTCATTTCACTAAATCTGATACAACCACTCTTCTAACTTTTATCAATATTACTATTATCATTTTTCCATTCTTACCTCTTTTGATTCCTCTGGCCCTAATCTTTTTCCTTCAAGGGAACATAGAAAAAAGCAAGGAAATACAGGAAGAGCAAAGTGTCAAAGAGAAAACTTAACACACACACAGAAACACCAGTTAAATAGAACTCTAGAGCAGAGAGAGAAGCTTATCAACTGAATAAATCCATCAAGATAAAATGATGACCAGAGGGCAACAAAAAATTAAAAACCATACTGAGAAATGGGAAGACATGGACTAGTCCAATGATCAAACTAAAAAACAGGAACACATGCAGAATATCGAACAACTAATCAAAGCTGTGCAAACAAATATCATGGAACAACTTAATGAAGTGAAGGAAGAGATTAAGGATATTAAGAAGACACTGGGAGAACATACTTAAGAAATTGTAAACGTACATAAAAAGATAACAGATATGATGGTGATGAATGGCACAATCCAAGAAATAAAAAAGACGCTGGATTCACATAACAGCAGATTTGAAAAGGCAGAAGAAAGAATTAGTGATGTGGAAGACAGTACATATGAAATCAAACAGATAGTAGAACAGATAGATAAAAAGATAGAAAAAATCCAGCAGGGACTTAGGGATTTAACTGACAAGACAAAATACACAAACATATGAATTATAGGCATCCCAGAAGGAGAAGAGAAGGGAAAGGGAACAGAAGGAGAGTTGAAGGAAATAATGGCTGAAAACTTCCCAACACTATTGAGGGATATGGATGTACATGTCCAGGAATCACAGCGCACCCCAAAGAGTATAAATCCCAACAGGCCTTCTCCAAGACATATACTTTTCAAAATGTCTAATGCTCAAGAAAAAGAGAAAATACTCAAGGCAACAAGAGAAAAGAGAACCATCACATACAAGGGAAGCACAATAAGATTAAATGTTGATTTCCCATCTGAAACCATGAAGGCAAGAAGACAGTGGTATGGCATAGTCAAGGTACTAAAAGAAAAAACTTTCCAGCGACGAATTCTCTATCCTGCAAATCTGGAATTCAAAAATGATGGAGAGTTCAAAATATTCACAGATACACAGAAATTAAGAGAATATGCCAATAAGAAACCAGCACTTCAAGTGATACTAAAGGAAGTTCTACAGGTTGGAAGGAAAAAAAAGTGGAGAGAGAGAGTTGGAGGAGTGTAAGAACAAATAAAATGACAAAAAAAGAAATAAAAACAACATACGACATACATAAACAAACCCAAAAAAATATGGTTGATGTAAGAAATTCATTGAGAATAATAACACTGAATGTTAATGGATTAAACTAACCAGTCAAGAGACACATATTGGCAGCATGGATAAGGAAATATGACCCATCTGTATGTTGTCTACAAGAAACCCACATTAGACACACAGACTCCAAGAGCCTAAAATTGAATGGCTGGAAGCATTCAATTTCAAGCAAACAATAACCAAAAAAGGGCAGGAGTAGCTATCCTAATATCGGACAAAATAGACTTCAAACACAGAACTATTGTAAGAGACAAAGATGGGCACTATATATTAGTAAAAGGGGTAACCTTCCAAAAAGAGAGAACAATCATAAATATTTATGCACCAAATCAGGGTTCCTCAAAGTACATGAGGCAAACACTGGAAAAACTAAGTGGAGAAATAAATGCCTCTACACTTATAGTGGGGGACTTTAATACATCATCATTACCATTAGATAGAACATATAGACAGAGAATCAATAAAGAAACAAAAACTCTGAATTATACATTAGAGAACCTGGACCTAATAGACATTCACCGAAAGCTACACCCAAATAGAGTGGGATACACATTCTTCTTGAGTGCACATGGATCACACTCCAAGATAGACCACATACTAGGTCACAGAACAACTTTCAATGAATTAGGTAAGACTGAGATTATACAAAGTAATTTCTCTGAACACAATGAAATGAAATTGGAAATTACTAAGGGCCAGAGAACCAGATTAAGCACAAAATATAGAAGCTAATCATCACACTCTTTGACAAAGAGTGGGTCAAGGTGGAAATCTCAGAAGAAATCAGTAACTACCTCAAATCGAATGAAAATGAGAACACAACATATAAAAGCCTATGGGAGGGAAGCAGCTGTGGCTCAATCAGTAGGGCTCCCGTTTACCATATGGGAGGCCCCGGGTTCGGTTCCTGGGGCCTCCTGGTGAAGGCAAGCCCGCCCTCACGGCGTGGTTAGCTGACCCAGTGAGCACAAGCAGCAAGGGGGGGGGGATAAATGAATAAATAAATAAATAAAATCTTTTTTTTTAAAAAAAAAAGAAAGCCTATGGGATGCAGCCAAAGCTGTACTGAGAGGGAAATTCATAGACATAAATGCATATATTAAAAAAGAAGAAAGAGCTAAAATGGAAGACTTAACTGCACACCTGGAGGAATTGTAAAAACAACAACAAACTAACCCCAAAGAAAGTAGAAAGAAAGAAATAACAAAGATTACAGCACATCCTGGGGCCTTGCCACCAACCATAGACCACAGTTCACATCGTAGACCACACTCTCTCCCACACAGTTCTGAGTGGTGTGTGCTGATTTAAAATGGCCTACATCCGTTGCCACAACGGTACTCAGGACAACCTCCAAATCCCAAAGAAGCCCCTGTATTTCAACTGCTCGTCCCCTCCCTGCCCCAAAAGTGTCAAGTGGCCACTGGCTCCACCTCATTGTTATAATTTCTTCCATTGCTAGAATCACCATATGTGTACAACAGAATACCATCAAGTCCACTCTAGTCCATATTTCTTCCCCGAATCCTGAGGAGACTGGGATGGTGATGTCCACTCCACCTCCAAGTGAGAGAGGGCTTAGATCCCATGGATATGGTGGGTGGGATGATCCTTCCTGCAGATGCAGGCCCTCTCCATTCCCTGGGTTGGCCGTTGCCCATCATTGTCTCCTCACCAGGTGACTTGGATGAGTCCATTGAGCTGTAGCGTAAGAGTTGCAGCTCCACCGAGATTCCACACACACCTGGCACATAGGTAGGTGGGAGGCTCCAGTCTCTGGAAGTATACCTAAAAACTCCAGCATCACATATAGGTTTGAATAGAAGGGACTGATGAACCATGTGCAGGGAGGACTTATTTGAGTCCAATTCTGTCACTCTCAGGAGCACAGATTCCAAAATAGAGCCCACTGATAAGGAATCAGTCTCTGGGGCTATCCCCCCTTATATAGGACCTGGGTGTCTCCAGAGCTCTCAGGAGCCCCTGTGTGTGGGGTGATAGGTACTTAGATGTTCTATGAGCTCCTACTGAGGTGTGCGTAAGAGTTACCTCTGGGATGACCTCCCAACTCTCTTTGAAGTCTCTTAGCCACTTGAACTCATTTGTCTTTACCTTTTCCCCTTTTATTCAAGGTCTTTTTCCAGTTGTGTTGCCAGTTGGCACTTGATATTAATCCCTTGTTGCCAGGGAGGCTCATCCCCGGGAGTCATGTCCCACGTTGGGGGGAAGGTAATGCATTCATATGCTGAGTTTGGCTTAGAGAGAGGCCATTTTAGCAACAATGAGGCTCTCATGTGGCAACCCTTAGGCACCCCACAACTGCAAGCTAAGTCTCAGTTACAAGAGCAAAGACTCATAAGGGTAGTCATCAATAAAAAGAACACATCAGTGAGTCATCCTCTTTTGACAGACACTGTCCCTGCACTCAGAGGACTATTGCTGCTCCCTTGAAGACTGTGGCAGAGCTCTCCAGGCTAGGAATTCAGATTCCCTCATTTATTGTGTGATTGTCCACCCATCATGACTATGCCCCATCTTTTGATCTTTTGAACGATTTTGTATATCTTTCATGTATATTCGGATGAACTAATTCCCATGAAACCCCCCTCCCAGACACCCCCCACCAATAATCCCCTGCAGTACCCATTGTAACCCTTCTATGATCCAAATCCTCCATGAACCTGTAGTCCATAAAATAATCAAATACACTTACTAGGAAAAAGAAACAACTATAAGCTTACATGCAAGAGACAAACATAAGGAAATTCAGGGGGAAAAAAAAGCAAAAAAAAAACAAAACATATAATCAAACAAAAAACAAATCAAAACAAAACAAAATATAATTAGTAGATTGGGACATTCAAAAAAATGGGAAAAAAGCAAAAGAAATGCCTTTAATATATATATATATAAATATTCTTTTTTTTTTCTTTTCTTTTTTTCTTTTCCTTCCTTTTATCACTGTGTTATTGGATGTCCGGTGTGCCGTGACACCTTCCCCCTCTCAATCCCCATTGTCTCCCAATTTTTCATTTAATTTTCAAAGAAGTTTTAGGTCACAGCAAATTCACACATGGAATGCCGGAGACTCCCAGATACCAACCCCCCCCACCCCATATTAACCCCCCGCCTTTTTTTTGGATGTTAGCATTGTTATAACTGTTATACAGATAGCAAAATATAGCAGCTAAACATTGTCAATGATTTACAGTATAGTTTACAATTTAGATGATACAGTTTAATAATTTTGGTGATATTTACCATGTCCTGTGTCCATTACTATAAGGTAATGAAAAACCTTCCCCATGACCACCAAACACCCCATTAGATCTTGACTGTTCCCTTCCCCCCAGCCCCACAGGGCCCATGATACCACCCTATCATGACCCATGGAATGTCAAGATTCACAGTTACATGCCCTGGGGATTTGAACCTGCACTTCCTAATCCACCCACCTGCCAGTGCTGCACCACCAAACCCAGGAACACCACCAACCATCTGCCCCATCCCCCAACAGGCAACCACACTCTATCCCTTTACCGTAGATTATGTCCATATGGGTGTTGGCTCAAAGCCTGCTCTTTTCTTACTCTCCCTTGTTAACCTATCTTTCAGACAATGGTTCTCAGAGACTGTTCATTTTCCTCAGTTCAGATCAGTGAGGTCATATACTGTTCATCCTTCAGTGCCTGGCTTGCTTCACTCAACATAAGGTCTTCAAGATTCATCCACGTTATTCCATGTGTTAGCACTTTATTCCTTCTTACAGCTGAGTAATATTCCATTGTATGTATGTACGACATTTTGCTTATCCATTCGTCTGTTGATGGGCACCGGGGCTGATTCCAACTTTTGGCAATCGTGAATAATACCGCTATGAACATTGGTGTGCATATATCTGTTTGTGTCTTTGCTTTCAGTTCTTCTGGGTATATACCCAGCAGTGGAATTGCTGGATCATATGGAAGATCTATTGTTAGTTTTCTGAGGAACCGCCAAACTGTCCTCCACAGTGGCTGGACGATACCGCAGTCCCACCAGCAGTGGATGAGGGTTCCTATTCCTCCACATCCTCTCCAACATTTAGTGTCTCCTCTTTTTTTAATAGCTGCCATTCTGATGGGTTTAAGATGGTATCTCATTGTAGTTTTGATTTGCATTTCCTTGATAGCAAGAGATTTTGAGCATTTTTTCATGTGCTTTTTAGCCATTTGTATTTCTTACTTGGAGAAGTGTCTTTTCATGTCACTTGCCCATTTTTTAAATGGGTTGTTTGTACTTTTATTTTCAAGGTGTAGGGTTTCTTTATATATGCAGGATATTAGGCTCCTATCGGAGATATGGTTGCCAAATATTTTCTCCCATTGGGTAGGATGCCTTTTTATTTTCTTAATAACATCCTTTGAGGTGCAGAAGTTTTTAATTTTGAGGAGATCCCATTTATATAATTTTTCTCTTGCTGCTTGTGCATTGGCTGTGACGTTCATGAAACCATTTCCTATTACAAGGTCCTGTAGATGCTTCCCTACATTATCTTCCAAGGTCTTTATGGTTTTGGCTCTTATATTTAGATCTTTGATCCACCTTGAGTTGATATTTGTATAAGGTGTGAGATGGTATTCTTCTCTCATTCTTTTGAATATGGATAACCAGTTCTCCAAGCACCACTTGTTAAAGAGGCAATTGTCTCCCAACTGTGTGGGCTTCATGACCTTGTCAAATATCAGATGACTGTATATGCGAGGATCTCTATCAGAACTCTCAATTCGGTTCCATTGGTCAGTAGGTCTATCCTTGTGCCAATAACACGCAGTTTTCATCACTGTAGCTTTGTAGTATGTTTTGAAGTCAGGTAGTGTGATACCTCCAACTTCATTTTTTCTTTTTCAATATGTCTTTGACAATTCGGGGCCTCTTGCCTCTCCAAATACATTTTGTGGTTAGTTTTTCCAGTTCCTTAAAAAATACAGTATTGACTTTTATTGGGATTGCATTAAATCTGTAGATCAGTTTGGGTAGGATAGACATCTTGATGACGTTTAGTCTTCCTATCCATGAACAGGGAATATTTTTCCATTTATTTAAGTCTTCTTTGATTTCCTTTAACAGTGTTGTGTAGTTTTCTGTATACAAGTCCTTTACATCTTTAGTTAAATTTATTCCTAGGTATTTGATTCTTTTAGTTACTATTGTAAATGGTATTTTTTTCCTGATTTCCTCCTCAATTTGCTCATTATTGGTGAACAGAAATGCTATTGATTTTTGAGCATTGATATTATAGCCTGCAACATTACTGAACTCCTTTATAAGTTCTAGAAGCCTTGTTGTACATTTGTCAGGGCTTTCTATGTATAGGATCATGTCATCTGCAAATAATGAAATTTTCACTTCTTCTTTTCCAATGTGGATGCCTTTTATGTCCTTTTCTTGTCTTAGTGCTCGTGCAAGTTCTTCTAAGACAATATTAAATAGGAGTGGTGATAGTGGGCATCCTTGTCTAGTTCCCGATCTCAGAGTGAAGGCTTTTAGGATTTCACCATTGAAAATGATGTTAACTTTGGGTTTTTCATATATACCCTTTATCATTTTCAGAAAGTTTCCTTCTATTCCTATTTTTTTAGTGTTTTTATGAGGAAAGAGTGCTGTATTTTGTAGAATTTTTTTTCTGCATCTATAGAGATGATCATGTGTTTTTTTTTTTCTTTTTTTTTTTATTATGGGTAAAAATAAAAATTCTCACAATACATACAAACATTTGCAAAATGATATATAAATATATGTGCATATATGTGTATTTGCTTACAAAAATGTTATTTATATATAATATATATCTGTTTATGTGGTGTATTACTTTGATTGATTTCTTTATGCTGAACCATGCTTGCATACCAGGGATGAATCCCACTTGTTTATGGAGTATAATTCTTTTGATATGTTGTTGAATGAGATTAGTAATTATTTTGTTGAGGATTTTAGCATCTAGGTTCATTAGAGTAATTGGTCTGTAATTTTCCTTTCTCCTGTTATCTTTGTTTGGCTGTGGTATTAGGGTTATGTTGGCATCGTAGAATGAGTTAGGCAATGTTCCTTCTATTTCTATTTTGTGGAGGAGATTAAGCAGAATTAGTGTTAGCTCTTTCCGGAATGTTTGGTGGAATTCACCTGTGAAGCCATCTGATCCTGGGCTCTTCTTAGTTGGGAGGTTTTTGATGACTGAGTCTATCTCTTTACTTGTAATTGGACTGTTGAGTTCATCTATTTCTTCTTTCATCAATATAGGCTGTTTGTGAGTTTCTAGAAACTTGTCCATTTCCTCTAAATTATCGTTCTTGTACGCATATAATTTTTCAAAGTATCCTCTTATGATACTCTTTACTTCCGTAGGGTCAGTAGTGATATCCTGTTGCTCATTCCTTATTTTGTGTATTTGCATCTGTTCTCTTTTTTTCTTTGTTAGTCTGGCTAGGGGTTTGTCAGTTTTATTGACATTCTCGAAGAACCAGCTTTAGGTTTTGTTTATTTTTTCTAGTGCTTTCTTACTCTCTATTTCATTTAGTTCTGCTTTAATGTTTGTTATTTCCTTCTTTCTACTTCCTTTTGGTTTAGTTTGTTGTTGTTTTTCCAATTCCTCCAAGTGTACAGTTAGGTCTTAAATTTTAACTCTTTCTTCTTTTTTAATATATGCATTTAAGGCTATGAACTCTCAGGACAGTTTTCGCTGCATCCCATAGGTTTGATATGTTTTGTTGTCATATTCATTAGATTCAAGTAGTTAGTGATTTCTTTTGAGATTTCCTCCTTTACCCACTGCTTGTCTAAGAGTGTGTTGTTTAACTTCCATTTCTTTGTGCCTAATTTGTTTCTCTGACCCTTAGTGATTTCCAATTTCATTCCGTTGTGGTCAGAGAAATTACTTTGTATAATCTCAATCTTTCTGAATTCATTGAGAGTTGTTCTGTGGCCTAGCATGTGGTCTATCTTGTATGATCCATGTGCAATCAAGAAGAATGTAAATCATGCTGTATTTGGGTATAGTGTTCTGTATATGTCTATTAAGTCCAGGTCCTCTAATGTATTGTTCAGAGTCTTTGTTTCTTTATTGATTCTCTGTCTAGATGTTCTGTCTAATGATGATACTGGTGTATTAAAGTCCCCCACTATAATTGTAGAGGCATTTATTTCTCCACTTAGGTTTTCCAGAGTTTGCTTCATGTATTTTGAGGCGCCCCGAGTAGGTGCATAAATGTTCATGATTGTTCTCTCTTCTTGAGAGATTACAACTTTTACTAATATAGAGTGTCCATCTTTGTCTCTTACAATAGTTTTGCACTTAAACTCTATTTTGTCTCATATTAGAATAGCTACTCTGGCCCTTTTTTGGCTATTGTTAGGTTGCAAAATTGTTTTTCAACCATTTACTTTCAGCCTCCTTCAATCCCTGGGTTGAAGGTGGGTTTCTTGTTGACAGCATATAGAGGGATCATATTTCCTTATCCATTCTGCTAATCTGTGTCACTTGACTGGTGAGTTTAATCCATTAACATTCAGGGTTATTCCTCGCAATGAATTTCTTACTTCAGCTATATTTTCTTTGGGTTAATGTATGTCATATGTTGTTTTGTTACTGTTTTTGTCTTTTTAGTTTTTTTTTTTTAAGATAGGTTCCTTTTATTTATTTTTTTAAAAATTTATTTATTTTTTATTGTTGGTAAAAATCAAAATTTTCACAATAGATACCAATATTTGTAAAATTATATATAAATATATATGCATATATGTGCATTTGTTTACAAAAATATTATTTATATATATATATTTAAGAGGTGCTTAGATTACCTAAAATATTACACGGAACCCACTGGGATTCCCATGTTGCCCTTCAACTCTCTCTCCATTGTTTTTTCCTTTCAACTTGTAGAACTTCCTTTAGTATTTCTTGAAGTGAAAGTTTCTTATTGCTCTACTCTCTTAATTTTTGTTTATCTGTAAATATTTCGAACTCTCCATCATTTTTGAATGCTAGTTTTGTTGGATAGAGAATTTGTGGCTGGAATTTTTTTTCTTTTAGTATTTTGACTATGTCATACCACTGTATTCTTGCCTCCTTGGTTTCAGATGAGAAATCAGCGCTTAATCTTATTGTGCTTCCCTTGATTGTGATGGCTCTCTTTTCTCTGGCTGCCTTGAGTATTTTCTCTTTGTCTTGAGCAGTGAACATTTTGAGAAGTATATGTCTTGGAGTTGGCCTGTTGGGTTTTATATTGTTTGGCATGCGCTTTGCTTCCTGGATCTGCACATCCATCTCTCTCAATAAGGTTGGGAAGTTTTCAGCCATTATTTCCTTCAACACTCCTTCTGTTTCCTTTCCCTTCTCTTCTCCTTCTGGGATGTCCATAATGTGTATGTTTGTGCGTTTTGTGTTGTTAGTTAAATCCCTGAGTCCCTGCTGGATTTTTTCTAATTTTTTTTTCTATCTGTTCTACTATTTGTCTGATTTCAGATGTATTGTCTTCCACATCATGAATTATTTCTTCTGCCTGTTCAAATCTGCTGTTATGTGAATCCAGCTTCTTTTTGATTTCTTGCATTGTGCCATTGTTTACCATCATATCCATTATCTTTTTAAGTATGTTTACAATTTCTTCAGTAAGTTCTCCCAGTGTCTTCTTAATACCCTTAATCTCTTCCTTCACTTCATTATGTTGGTCCATGATATTTGTTTGGAAACTTTGATTAGTTGTTCAATGTTCTGCATCTCTTCCTGGTTTTTAGTTTGTTCATTGGGTTGGTCCATGTCTTCCTGTTTCTCAGTGTGGTTTGCAATTTTTTGTTGCCCTCTAGTCATCATTTTATCTTGATGGGTTTTTTCAGTTGATTAGCTTCTCTCTCTGCTCTAGAGTTTTATTTAGCTGGTGGTTCTGTTTGTGTGTTAAGTTTTCCCTTTGATACTCTTTCTTCTTATTTTATTTCCTTGCTTCTTTCTATGTTCTTTTGAAGGCAAAAGTTTAGGGCCAGAAGAATCGAAAGGTATGAGAAAGGAAGAAGGATAATAGTAATATCGATAAAAGTCAGAAGAGGGGCTGTATAAGACTTAGTGAAAGGAATATTTAGCTAATGTAGGCAGTTTAGAGAGGTAGGAAAATAAGTGGATTACCTGCCATGGACTGGGAAATCAAATAGAGGAATATATATATATATATATATATATATATATATATATATAATGATTTAGAAGTCTAGATGATGAGGAGGGAGAGAAAGAGTAAGGAAGGGCTGAAAGGAAAAAGTTAATATTAATAAAAAAGAAGAAAACAAAATAGATAGAATAGAAATTGACACCCTTAAATTGTGAGCTAATGAAAAAACATGGTATGTAAGAACCACAACAGATAGCAGAAGGCTGAAAGAAGATGGAAGCAAAAGAGATAGCTTGGAATTCAAAATCAATATAGGCAGAAAATGGGAAATCACTGAAGAAGAAACACTGCAAAGAAGAGACAAGCTAGCAGTACCTAATTTTAAAAAAAGAGAGAAAAAAAGAAAGAAGACGTGGGGGAGGGAAGAGGAATGAAAAGCAAGAGAGAACAAACAAACAGAAAAATATGAAACAACCACACAAGGAAGCAGTCAAACAAATCTAAGGAAGAACAGTGTTCCCTCTTGGGCCCTTGTGGAACCTCTCAGCCTGCTTGTATTTATTAATCAATTGTCCTGCAACGTTCTCTGCAGGTTTTGAGGCAGATTTTAGCTATTAAAGTCAATTAAAAAGAAAAATTCATTTTTTATTTTTTAAAGTGACTTTTTTTTTAAGGCAAAATAAGGGACCCAAAATATGTCCTCTTCTAGACCACCCCCTTCACTGAGGGGACCCTAACTAGGCTCGAGGACACTAACCAAGCACTTCCCACTTCCTGGCCTCTTCAAGAGAGCTGAAGCTCTGATGGCTGACTCTGCCCCCTCTGGAGCCAAGCCTGAGTATCTCCAGGCTGTTGAGTAAAACAGGCTTCCTCAGTAGATTCACATCTCCCCTCAGCCTGGTGCTGTTTCCAGCTGGCTTATCTGCTCCCCAAAGCTATGAGGGGTTCCAGGCAGCCAAATTGACAGAAAGGAAATCCCTTTCCACCTTCTGTCAGAACCCTCTCATGCTCCGAGAATGCTCCCTCTCAGGGGCTTGCCAGTGGTGGATTGTCACATTTCCCTGGGCAGCTCGATAAGTCAACTTCAGCAGATTCACCACTCCCTTAAGCCTGGTCCTGCTTCAAGCCAGCTATTTTGTTCCCCAAAGCTGCAAGGGGTTCCAGGCAGCAAAATCCACAGAAAGGATAGTCCTCTCGACCCTCCACCAGAATCCTCCCACTCTCTGAGAACACTCCCTGTCACCCATTTGCAGGCGGGTGTAGCGGGTCAGACCCCTGGGCAGGACCCTGTCCCCAATCAGCCGTCCTCAGAGAGCTAGTCATTGTGTGCCCTCCTAAACTGACACCATCTTCCTTCCTCCTGAAACAATATCTTAATACTAGATCCTGTAGATGCTCCCTTACATTATCTTCAAAGATCTTTATGTTCTTGGCCCTTATATTTAGAGCTTTGATTCATCTTGATTTTATTTTTGTATAAGTTGTGAGATGGTATTCTTCTCATTCTTTTGGAAATCGATATCTGGTTCTCCAAGCACCATTTGCTGAAGAGGCCATTCTCTTCCAATTGAATGGGCTTGGTAGCCTTGTCAAATGTCAGTTGACTCTATATGTGACGAACTCTATCAGAATTCTATATGCCAATACCATGCAATTTTGCCCACTTTAGCTTTATAGTATGATTTAAGTCAGGTAGTGTGATTCCTCTGATTTCATTTTTCTTTTTCAATATGTCTTTGCCTATTTGGGGCTTCTGGTCATTCTGAATAAATTTTATGCATAGCATTTCCAATTCAGTAAAAAATGCTGTGGTAATTTTTATTGGGATGGCATTAAATGTGTAATTCATTTTAGGTAGGAAAGACATCTTAACAAGGTTTAGTTTTTGTATCCATGAATAGGGAATATTTTTCCATTTATTTAGATCTTCTTTGATTTCCTTTTAACAGTCTTGTGTAGATTTCTTCATACATTTACATATTTAGTTAAATTTATTCTTAGGTATTTGATTCTTTTATTTGTTATTATAAATGGGATTTCTTTCTTGATTCCCTCCTAAGATTGCTCATTATTGGTATATAGAAATGCTATTGATTTTTTCACATTAATCTTATAACCTGTCAATTTACTGAACTCATTTATAAGCTCTAGAAGCTTTGTTTTAGATTTCTCAGGGCTTTCTCTGTATAGGATGATGTCACTTGCAAATAGTGAATTTTTCACTTCTTCCTTGCCAATTTTTATGCCTTTTATATCATTTTCTTGCCAAGTGCTCGAGCAAGTACTTTTAACACAATGTTAAATAAGAGCAGTGACAGAGGGAATCCTTGTGTTATTCCAGATTTTAGAGGGAAAGTTTTTACCATTTATCCATTGATTATGATGTTAGCTGTGTGTTTTTCATATATACCCTTTATCATGTTGAGGAAGTTTCCTTCTATTTCTATTTTTTTGAAGTATTTTTTAAGGAAAGGGTGCCGTAATTTATTGATTCTTTTTCTGCATCTACAGAGATTATAATGTGATTTTTTCTTTTAATATGTTTATGTGGTGAATTACATTGATTGATTTTCTTATGTTGAATCATGCTTCCATACTGGAGATGAAATCCACTTTGAAAAGGTGTATAATTCGATTGATGTGTTGTTGAATATGATTAGCAAGTATTTTGCTGAAGATTTTAACATCTAGGTTAATTGGAGAGATAGGTCTATAGTTTTCTGTTCTGGTTCTTTCTTAGTTTGGTTTTGGTATTAGGGTGATATTGGCATCATAGATTGATTTAAGCAATGTTCCCTCCACTTCTAATTTTTTTGGAAGATTTTAAGCAGGATTGGTGCTTAAATTCTGAATGTTTAACAGAATTCACCTGTGGGCCATCTGTTCCTGGGCTCTTCTTTGTCGGGAGGTTTTTAATAACTAATTCAATCTTGTTATTTTTGATTGGTCTGTTGAGTTCATCTATTTCTTCTTTTGTTGATGTATGCTGTTTGTGTATTTCTAGGATTTTCTTCATTTCCTGTAAATTATCCATGTTGCTGTCATACAATTTTTCAAAGAATCCTCTTATGGTACTCTTTATTCAGTGGGGTCAATGGTGATGTTCACTTCCTTGTTTCTTATTTTATGTATTTGCTTTTTCTATCTTTTTTTCTTTTTTAGTCAAGCTAATGGTTTGTCAGTTTTATTAATCTTCTCAAAGAAGCAGCTTTTGGTTTTGTGTATTTTATCTCATTTTTTATATTCATTTTCATTTAGCTCTGCTCTAATCTTTGTTCTTTCCTTCTTTCTATTTCCTTTGGGAAGTTTATTGTTCTTTTTCTAGTTCATCCAGGTGTGTATTTAAGTCTTTGATTCTAACTCCTTCTTCTTTTGTAATATAGAAATTTATGACTATGAATTTCCTTCTCAGTATAGCTTTTGCTGCATCCCATAGGTTTTGGTACATGGTTTTGTTATTTTCATTCATTTCATGGTAGTTACTGGCTTCTTTTGTAATTTCCTCCTTGAATCTTTGATTGTCTAAGACTGTGTTTTTTAACGTCCATATCTTTGTACCTAATCTGTTTCTCTGCCCCTTATGGATCTCCAGCTTCATTCCATTGTAGTCAGAGGCATTATTTTGTATAATTTAAATCTTTCTAAATTCATTGAGAGTTGTTCTGTGGTCCAGCATGTGTTCTATCCTGGAGAATGATCCATGTGCTCTCAAGAAGACTGTGTATCTCGCACTACTGGGGTGTTATGTTCTGTATATGGCTATTAGGTCCAAATCTTTTTAGGTATTTTTCAAGGCCTGTTTCTTTATTGATTCTCTGTCGAGATGGTCTGTATAATGGTGATAATGGTGTATTAATGTCCCCTACAATAATTATAGAAGCATCTATTTTTCCACATAGATTTTCCAATGTTTGCCTCATGTATTTTGAAGCACGCTGGTTAGGTGCATAAAAGTTTATGGTTGTTATTTCTTCTTGACAGTTTACTCCTTTTATTAATGTATAATATCTTTCTTTGTCTCTAACAATAGTTTTGCATTAAAAGTCAAATTTGTCCAATATTACTATAAACAATCCCATGCATTTTTGTTTCTTGTTTGCATGTAAAATTGTTTTCCATCCATTCATATATTTTGGAGAGTTTGGTGTGTATTTATTACTTCAATATTTAAAATTTATAATTTGCATACATTTCAATATAATTATCTTAAGATTTTTAATATATATTTTTATTTTTTTTAAAGATATTTAGATTACATAAATACTACACAAAAAATATAGGGATTCCATATGCCCCACTACCCACACCTCCCACACCCTCCCACATACACATGCTTCATTAGCGTTGCACATTCATTGCAATTGATAAACACATCCTGGGATGTTGCCATTAAGCATGTACCATAGTTCACATTGTAGTCTACACTCACTCCCACACAGTTCTGCATGTTATGTGATGATATAAAATGGCCTATACCTGTCATTGCAATATCATTCAGAACGATTCACAAGTCCAGAAAAAGCCCACATATTGCAAGTGTTTTTCCCTTTCCCTGGCCCTTGAGCTTCCAGTGGCCACTGGCTCCACATCAATATTGGAATTTCTTCCATTACTAGAATCACAATATGTCTATAGTAGAATACCAGTAAGTCCACACTAGTCCATAGTTCTTTCCCCAATCCTGAGTATTCTGGGATGGTGATGTCCACTCCAACTGTAATTGAGAGGGGGATTATATCCCATGGGAAAAATGTATGAGACTATCTTGCTTGCAGTTGTAGATTCTCTCTGTTCCTTGGGATAGTCATTGTCCATCATCATCTCCTTGTTAGTTGTCCTGGGTGAGTCCAATGAGTTGTCGAGTAGGTGTTGCAACACCACTGAGATTCCAGGCCCAGTTGGCACATGGTCAGCCAATAGACTGGAGTTTCTTGGACGTACACCTACAAACTCCAACACCACGCATAGATTTAAATAGAAGGGACAGATGAGCTCTGTGTACTGATAAAATAATTAAGTCCAATTCTGTTATTCTCAGGAGAAGAAACTCCAAAGTAGGTCCCACTGGCAAGGCACCAAATTCCGGAGCTATCTGCCCTGACCATAGGACCTGGGTATCTCCAGAGCCCTCAAGAGCCCCGTTATTTTGGGTAGTATCCACTTTGACATTCTATGAGATCCTGCTGAGATGTGCATAAGCGTTACCTCTGGATTGATCTCCAGACTCACTTTGAATTCTCAGCCATATAAAATCATTTGTCTTTACATTTTTCCCGTTTTATTTGAGGTCTTTTTTCAAGTTGCATTGTTAGTGTGTGCTTGTTAGTAATCCCTCAGTGCCAGGGAGGCTCGTCACCAGGAATCATGTCCCATGTTGGGGGAAAGGTAATGCATTTACCTGCTGAGTTTGGCTCAGAGAGAGGCCACATTTGGGCAACAAGGAGGCTTTCGGGGGGCAACTCTTAGGCACCTCACAACAATAGGCTAAGGTTCAATTTCAAGAGCAAAGGTTCATAAGGTTCAATATCAAGGGTCCATCAGTGGATCATCATGCTTTGCCCATCGTTGCCCCTGCACTTGGAAGACCATTGCTGCTCCATTAGAGAATGTGGCAGAACTCTCCAGGATGTGAACTGCATATTCTCTTGGTCATTGTGTGAGTCTCCACCCACTATGACAATGCCCCGTGAATATTTGAACATTTTTATATACCTTATATATATGCCCAGGTGATCTTATTCCCATGTATGCCCCATCATTGACACCTTGTCAAATGATTCTCTCTTGTACCAGTTGTAATCCTTCAGTGATCCAAAGCTTATTTAAAAATGAAGCTATTAAAATAGCTCAATACTTTTAATAGGAAAATGAAATAATAATGATAAGTTTAAATATAAGAAATAAAACATATAAATTTTTTCAAAAAACTACAAATAAAATTAAATTAAAAGTTTGGAATATTAAAAATAATGAAAAACTTTAATTTTTTTTTGACATTTTGCCTTTCATCACTGTAATATCTGGTGCCCTATCTGCACAGTGGCAATTTCTTTCATTTATTCCCCAGTGTCTAAGTATATTTCATTTTGTTTTCAAAAATTTTAGGTCAAAGTAAAGTCACATACAGAATACAAGGCCTTTCATATACCCAACATCCCTCCCTTTCCCTCCTTCCCATATTAATACCTTTATATATGCGGATGGTACCTTTGTTATAACTGATATACAAATAGTGAAACATAGCTACTAAACATGGTCAATGGTTTACACTAAGGTTTACATTTTAGACTGTACATTTTATAAATTTTGATGATATTTAACATGGCCTGTGTCCATCATTGTAAGATAATGTAGAACATTTCCATTGCCCATTAAATACTCTCAGTTTGATCTATTTTATTCCCTCCTCCCCCTCCCCTTGGGTTCCACAACGACTCCCTGGCTACAGTCTTTGGATGACAATATTCACAGTTACTTGCAACAGCACTGAGGTCTTGACACTGGTTTGTTCTCCCCTCTTAAGAACCGCCCATACTCTTGAGACTCTCCCACCTCACTATTTGTGAACAAATTGGTCCTCCTGAAGATGGGAGTCCAACATTTCCTGCTCATTATTTGGGTCTCCACCCACTGATACAACACATTTTGACAAAATGATCACCCACAGACTCGCTAGAAGCCTGCTCCAGGTGTGCCCTGTCCTGAGTGTTCCCTCATCCCACTCCCTAAACCAGTAACCCTTCCTTGTCATATTGCCATAAGAGCATTTCCAAATTTGTACTTTCAACCACATACCTGCAAATCCCCAGTGTTCACCTGGTCCCTCTCCCAGCCCTCCCCTCAGTTGCCTGGACCTTAAAACCCACCCTCCCCAATCTACCCACTTGTCAAACTTGCACCACACAACCCAATAATATCACTATCCTCCTGTGATATCCCTTCAATAAACAACACACTTTCACCTTAGCATAGATTACGTCCATATGGGTGTTGGCTTACAAACTTCTTCTCCCTTTCTATTTCCTGTAAACCTATCTTCCAGACAATAGTTCTCTGAGTGTGCTCAATTTGCTTAATTAATATCAGTGAGGTCATGTACTTTTCACCTTTCAATTCCTGGTTTGCTTCACTCAAGGTAAGGTTCTAAAGATTCATCCATGTTATCCGGTGTGTTAGTACTGTATTCCATCTTACAACTGAGTAATATTCCTTTATAAGTATGTACCACATTTTGTTTACCCATTCATCAGTTTATGATTGTTCTTTCTTCTTGAAAGATTACCCCTTTCTCTAATATATAGTGTCTGTCTTTGTCTCTTACAATAGTTTTGCATTTAAAGTCTAGTTTGACCAATATTAGTATAGCTACTCTCACCCTTTCTTGGTTATTGTTTTCTTATTAGATTGTTTTCCAGCCATTCATTTTCAGCCTCCTTGAATCCCTAGGTCTAATATGGGTTTCTTGTAGACAACATATAGGTGGGTCATAATTCCTCATCCATTCTGCCAATCGGAGTCTCTTTTTTTTTTCTTCAGGATCTTGTGTTAGACAGTGGTTTATTTGACTTTACCAAGAACAAACAAAAGGAAAAAAAAAAGATAAATAGGACTTCATCAAAATTAAAACCTCTCAAATGATTTCAAATCCATGCTATAATCAAGATTTTTCATGAAACAATATAATCAGTTCAGCAAATGAAGACTCTTACACACATTGTGATCCTAGTATATTATGTCTAATCTTTGGAAAGACTAAATTTATATAAGGCGATAAAAGGACTTAAGAAAGTAAGAAAATCTACAGAAGAGGAAAATATTTGGAAACAATATATTTAAGGGTTAATATTCTCAATTTATAAAGAACTCGTACAACTTATCAGCAAAGAAAAGGCAACCCAATTAAGAAATGGGCAAGACTTGAATAAACATTTTTCCAAAGAAGATATACAAATGGCCAATAAGCATATAAAAAGATGCTCAACATCATTAGCCATTAGGGAAATGCAAGTCAAATCCACAATGAGATATCATTTCACACCCATTTGAATGGCTACTATTTTAAAAACAGAACATAATAGTTGGAGAAGATGTGGAGAAATAGGAACCCTCATACATTGTTGATGGGAATGTAAAATGGTGCAGCTGCTGTGGAAAAGTTTGGCAGTACCTCAAAAAGTAAAGAATACCATGAACCAGTGTTTTAGTTTGCTGAATGCTGCCAAAACAATATACCAGAAACAAGTTGGCCTTTGTAATAGGGAGTTATTAGGTTAAAAGTTTAGTTTTGAGGTGGTTAAAGTATCCAAGTCAAAGCATCATCAGGAGATACCTTCTTCCCAAGCTGCAGCTGTTGGCAATCAGGCATATGATAGCGAGGTCTGCTTCTCTCTCCCCTCTTCTCCAGGCCTTGTTTTTTTTTTCAGCTTTGGGCTGCTCCGTCTGTACCTTTTCTCTTTCCCAGGTTCATTGATTTCAACTTCTGAAGAATTCTGTGTCTCTATGGCTTTTTTTCTGTATCTGTGACATTTTATGCCTCCATTTATAAAGGACTCCAGTAAGAGGATTAAGACCTACCTGGGTCACACAATCTAATCAAAGGCCCTTAACTGAAGCAATTTAATCAACAAGTCCCACCCACAATAGGTTTATACACACAAGAATGGATTAGCTTGAAGAACAGGATTTTCTGGGGTCCACAAAAGCTTTAAACTGCCACACCCTGCAATACCACTTCTAGGTATATACAAGAGTTGAAAGCAGGGACACAGATACCTGCACTTCAACGTTCTTAGCAGCATTATTCACAACTGCCAAAAGGTGGAAAATGAACAAGGAAAAAATGTCTGTGAGAAGAGGGTGAGAAAGGAGGGAAAAGCTTCTGTGAGAGCTTATCCTTCAACCATCATAAAAAAAAAAAAACAATGTCTTAAATTGTAAAACTAAGACTTAAGAGGTATAAGCAAATTGAGTAAAAACATAACAGCAAAGACCAGAGGATACAGTTAAAAGCTGAGAGTGGCTGCTTCCTTATTTTTACACAACCCTTTTAAAGCAAGTTCACGTACTGCTTTGATAAAACTTTTTAAATTTTTTAGGAGATACTGGGGATTGAACCAGGGCCTCATACATGCAAAGCAGGTGCTCAACCACTGAGCTACACCTGCTCTGCAACTTTTTTTTAAACCAACAACAAAAAAAGTTAAGCTAAAGATCAGAGAGAGCAAATATACCTCAGGGATATTAAGCATCGATTTGTTTTAAATCAATAAATATTGAGTGCCTACTACATGCCAGGTGCACCACACTAGATGCAATGAATACTAACAGTAAATAAGGCATAGTCCCTGCCTCAAGGAGCTGACATTTCCACAATTTAAAGTGCATCTCAGGTATTCAGATAACAAGTTAATTCTACCACTCTAAATTTCTCATTTTTTGTATACAGGAGTGATCACATGACACAGGAAAACTACCAGTCAAAATTATAAACTAGAATTTTAGAATTCAAAGAAACCTTTGGTATCATTTGTCAAAGCCTCTTGTTTAACAGAAAAGAAACTGAAGGAGTGGCAATTTGTGCCTAGAACACACCTGTTCTGATTTCAAGTTTGGTGCTTTTCCCATTATCACACTTTCCACAAAACAATACTTGGTAGACATTTTGCAAATATTAACCAACTCCTGTGACATACCCGTGCAGTTGTTTCCTGCTAGACAAGGGCTTTATAATTTACACCCTATTAAAATAAGTATGTACCCTATTTATCTCATCCTTCTTTGTGAAAAACCAGAGGGATCCGGATCATCAAAGTGCTGACTTTACAACAGCTTCATGCCTTTGGTATTAAAGGCAATGAGGGTTACAGGCTATCTAGCATCTGCCTGCCAGGACTTTACTTCCCTCTAACTTCCATTCTTCAGTGTTCCTGAACTACTGGAGAATACTTAGCCACTTGAATACAAACCCAACACCTCAGTGTGAAAATGAACTTGTTTTTGAATGGCCATAGACTGCATCCTTGATTCCAGCTATTTTCCAGACATGTACCACTGACCAGAAGGGGAACCAAGTAGACTTCAGAGATACCATTTTCCCAGCTTACGAACAAATCTCCTACTATTTCAGCCATGAACGTATTCTGAGGAGTATAATGTGCCAGTTACCATGCTGGATATAAGGAAATAAATACAAAAAAGACAGTCTCTGCCCATCAGGAGTGACTTGGAAACTATGAAGCAATTAAATTTAGACGTTACAATTTGTCCAACCTATCTCACAGAGTTCCTAGACAGATCAACCAAGTCAGTATATATTAAAATTTGTTTGAAAACTATGAAGTACTATAAAATGACTATTACGGATAAGTTAGGAAAGATAACCACCAAAGTAATGATTTCAAAGTCATGCCTATAACCAAAAGTTTTAAAACGAAACAGCTGAAATATAATCAGTTGAGCAATTGAAGACTATTACACACACTGTGAGCCTAGTCTACTAAGTCTAATCTTTGGAAAGACTAAATTCATGTTAGGGGGAAAAAATCCAAGTTAAAATTTTTATTAGTGTTTATACAAATGAGCTGTAACCACTAATTCAGAAATAAGAGGACTTTTTACCCCCAGCAAGAGTGCATTCTTCCTGCTGTGGCCACCACCTAGGTTCTCATGAGAAAAAGAATAAACGCTTGAATGAAAAAAAAAAAAAGAGTGCATTCTTCAATAGGACTGCATTTGTATAAGAATTCCATTACAAATAGAATATATATCTTAACACAAGAAAGCAAGGAAGGAATATTTTATATCACACAGAATAGATATTCAGTTGGTTCAGCAAGATGATCTACCCCACCAACCAAATACTCGTATTTTATATTTATTACAAAGATGCAGTCAGTCCAGTATATGCCAATAATCATGTAGATTTAACATTTAGTAGTGTGATGCACACTTGACTGTTTCCAAAGGTATATGTGCTGTAACCTTCATTTCAGAGAAGCAGAAACGGTTGAATTACTGTCTGTTCTTTAATGTTTCAACTAACCATTCCATTGCCTCATCAAGGCCAGTGCCTTTGGTTGCTGAAGTTTTGAATATTTGCCATTTTCAGTCCTTCAAGGCAGGTAACCCAAGTGAATTTGCCATCTCTGAGGGAGTCATGGCCTGTTCCATGTCCTGCTTATTTGCAAAAACTACTAAAATGGCTTTTCTCAGCTGTTCTTCCTCCAACATGGCAACCAACTCTGATTTAGAAATGCCAATTCGGTCTCGGTCACAACTGTCTACTACATAAATAACTGCATCTGTGTTTGAATAATAACATCACCAGTATGGCCTGATACTTGTCTGTCCTCTTAAATCCCAGACTTGGAATTTAAGTTTTTGTATATTACTGTTTCAACATTAAATCCAATGGTAGGAATAGTAGTAACGACTTGTCCAACCTGTAATCTGTACAAAATTGTGGTCTTTCCTGCTCCATCTAATCCCAAAATTAAAATTCTCATTTCCCGGGTTCCAAACAGACTGGAAAAAATACTTGAGAAAAAGCCACCCATGATGAAGTGCCTGCCGGCCCTCGCCGATTCTCAGAGATATGCCCCAGCTTCGACAGCGGCTCCTGGTCGAGCCTCAGAGCCGCCACCACAGCTCTCCTTTGGCCTCCGGCTCCTGCTCGGAAGCGGTTTCCTTGGGCGCCCTGTCCACCAGCAACTTCCACGTCGGACTCCTGGCAGGCAAGAGCTAGAGGACGTCGTGCCTGGGAGAGGGAAACGCCGAGTCTCTTGACTGGTGAGTTTAATCCATTAATATTCACTCTTATTACTCTCCTTTATATTTCCTCTTTGGAGAAATGACTATTTAAGTATTTTGCCCATTTTCTGATTGGATGGCTTGCTCTTTTATTGGTGAGTTGCATGATCTCTTTATATAGAATGGAAATCAAACCCTTATCGAATATGTGTTTCCAAATATTTTCTCCCATTGAGTGGAGTCCCTCTTCACCTTCTTGATGAAGTCTTCTGAAACACAAAAGTGTTTAAGATTAAGGGGGTTCCATTTCTCCAAGTTTTTTTTTTTTGTTTTTCATTATTTATACCTTTGGTGTAAGGGTTAAGAATGCACCACCTACCACCAGGTCTTGAAGATGTTTTCCTTCATTTTCTTCGAGAAGCTTTATGGTTCTACCTTTTATATTTAGGTCTTTGATCTATTTTTAATAAATTTTTATATAAGGTCTGAAACAGGGGTCTTCTTTCTTTCTTTTGGTTATGGATATCCAGTTCTCCCAGAACCATTTATTGAATAGCTTTTTCTTACCCAGCTGGGTGCAGTTGACAGGCTTGTCAAAAATCACTTTGCTATAGATGTAAGGATCTGTTTTGGAACCATCAATTCAGGTCATTGGTGTATGTATCTATTTTTATGTAAATACCATGATGTTTTTACCACTGTAGCTAGGTAATATGATTTAAGTTTCAGAAGTGAAAGCCCTTAAACTTTGCTTTTTTTTTTTTTTATATCCAACAATACTGTCTTTATTTATTTTTTTATTTTTTATTATGGGTAAAAATCAAAATTCTCACAATACATACAAACATTTGCAAAATGATATATAAATATATATGCATATACGTGTATTTGCTTACAAAAATGTTGTTTTTCTTTTTAAGATGTTAATGACTACAGGGAGCCTTTTACCTTTCTGAATAAATCTGAAAATTGTGTTATTCATTTCTTTTTTAAAAATGCTGGTGGATTTGGAGGTTGTCCTGAGTACCATTGTGGCAACGGATGTAGGCCATTTTAAATCAGCAAACACCACTCAGAACTGTGTGGGAGAGAGTGTGGTCTATGGTGTGAACTGTGGTCTATGGTTGGTGGCAAGGCCCCAGGATGTGTAAGTCCATTGAAGGTGGTGGGCCACACTTGTGGGAGATGTTCGTGTGGGATGTGGTGGGAGGTATGGGAGGTGGGCAACATGGGAATCCCAGTGGGTTCTGTGTAATATTTTGGGTAATCTAAGCACCTCTTAAAATATATTTTTATATATATATAAAAATAACCTTTTTGTAAGCAACTGCACATATATACATATATATTTATATATCATTTTGCAAATGTTGGTATGTATTGTGAAAATTTTGATTTTTACCCACAATAAAAAAAAATGCTGGTGGAATTTTATCGGGATGGCATTGAATTTGTATATCTATTTGGGTGGAATTGGCATCTTAATGACATTTAGTCTTACAACCCATGAGTATAAAAAGTTCTTCAAATTATTTAGGTCTTTTTAATGGATTTTTATCAATGCATTATAGTTTTCTGAGTACAATTGCTTTACATCCTTGTTAAAGTTTATTCCTAAATATTTGGTTATTTTAGTTGCTATTGTAAATGGAAATTTTTCCTGACTTCTTTGTCTGATTGTGCCTTACTAGTGTATAGAAACACCACTGATTTTTGCCTATTAATCTTTGTAGCAGTTTGATATTGTTTATGAATTCCAAAAATAGATATTGGATAATGTGTGTGAACCAATCTATTCTTCTGGGTATATTAGTTTGTATTAGATTCAGAGGTTTAACTTTTACTTTATTAAATTATGATTAAGATTTTTGGCCACATCAGTAGGATGCTGAGTCCCCACCTGCTGGGTGGGTGGTGACTCACAGAGAAAATGGCTTGACAGAGGAGTTAGTTGGAGTTTTAGAGGCTGGAGCCTGGGGAAGGAAACACACAGTAGAAGAACACAGAGGAACAGAGATGACACCGTAAACACAGCAGAGGCGCCAGGAGAGAGAGAGCCTGATAGCCTACAGCTGGCCTTGCAGAGAGAACAGAGCAGCTGAGCCAAGATAAGAATAAGCCCTTGGAGAAGGACAAGATTGCCCTAGCTTACAGCTGATATTGGAAGAAGCTGGGACCCACAGAGCCTTAAGAGGAAGAGGGATGCTGAACACTTGCAGATGTCAGCAAACATCTTGCTCCAACACATGACATAGAGTTTGGTGAATGAATTAACTTATGCTTTATGGCCTTGTAACTGTAAGCTTCTTCCCCAAATAAATACCCCTTATAAAAGCCAACAAATACTTTGCAGACTAATACAGAATTTGGCACTAAGAGTGGAGTAGTGCTTTTGCAAATACCAAAATGCTGGAACAATTTTATAAATGGGTAAGTGGCGTTTTTTTGGGGGAATTGTGAGATACTTGATGGAAAAGGCCTAAATTGCTTTGAAGAGATTGTTGATAGGAATATGGATGTTAAAGAAACTTTTTATGAGGCCTTAAAAGTAAATGATGAAACTATTATTGGAAACTAGAGAAAAGGTTATATGTGTTTTAATATTACAGAGAACTTAGCAAGATTGACTCCTGATATTTTATGAAAGACATAATTTTAAAATGGTGAGCCTGGGCATTTAGCTAAAAAACTTTCCAAAGTAAACTAGGAGAATGTGGCTTGGCTTCTCCTTGCAGCTTATAGCAAAAAGCTAGATGAAAGAGATTAGCTGAGGACTGAACTTTTGCACAGAAAGAAATCAGAAACTGATTCAGGAAATTTGAAGTTTCTGGAGATCAAGCTCCCAGATGCTAGAGACCCATTTGAGGACTTAACTAAATTTGGAACTTGTAAATCAGGATTTAAAATGCAGTTATCTAGGAAAGACTTTTGGAAAGTCATACTATCTGACGGCTTGGATCTCTACTTCCTGCAAGCTAAACCAACAAACTCTTTGAGAGATCTGTATGAACAAATTCACTGTCAGCCTGGAATAAAAGGGACATGGAAAGGAGAGATTGAATGGGAAATAGGTTTAAGAGGAAAGCCATGGAAGCTTAGATCTGGATTTAAGACATTTCCTCAGGCTAAGAAAGGAACCCAACCCAAGTGTGCAAAGAGGGTGTGTTTGCCCCAGTAGTTGAATAGGATGGATGTTACTGCATGCTGTTCAGGAAGAGTTTTGTTTCCCCAGGGTATAGAGAGGTTGGAGCACATTCCCTGGAGATTAAGGAGGTTAAGGTCACCACCTCAAAGGTCTGAGAAGAGTTGTCCTGTCCCTCATGGGTTAAGGAAGGCTGGGAAACCCACTCTTTTTCTGAAAAGTTTGGGCTTGTATGACAAAATTTAGGGACGATTTTGTCTTCACTTCACTTTACTAGGGAGATTAAGACTTTGCCTCAGAGGTCTGAGAAGTTGTTGCCATTTTCCCAAGGTACTTGGAGGTTGAGTTCAGGAACTTGGTCACCATCCAGATGCTGGATGAGGATGGAAACAATAAAATGGATGTTGGGTAAGCCTATGGAAAGGGTGGGCTTCCACAAAGCCCCAGGGAAAAGAAAGCATCCTCTTAAGAATGACTGTCAGTCTTTGAAATCTAATGAACTATGCCCTGGCAGGTTAACAGAACTCTAGAGGATCTGTGACTCATGTTTCCTTTCCATTTTCTCTTTATGTAATGCAAGTGTTTATCCTTTGTCCATTTGTATATTTAAAGCAGATAAATGATTTTGTAAGTTCCAGAGTTCTACAGCTGGATGGGGCTTTGCCTAAGACAAAATGTACTTCTTTAAACTGATTGTGACATTATTTTGTACCTAACATTGTTACTGATATAAGTTTTTTTGGAATATTATAACGTATGTTTTTGGAATTCAGAGGGTGGAGTGTAGCAGTTTGATACTGTTTATTAATTCTAAAAATAAATATTGGATTATGTTTGTGGACTGATCTATTCCTCTGGGCATATTAGATTATATTGGATTCAGAGGTTTTAATTTTACTTGATTAAATTATGATTAAAGCTTTGATTGGGCCATGTTAGTAGGATGCTGAGTCCCTACTCTCTTGATGGTGGCGGGGGGGGGACTCACAGAGAAAACCAAAAAGCAGAGGATTTAGTTGGAGTTTTTGCTGCTGGAACCCAGAGAAGGAAACACACAGAAGTAGAACACTTAGGCAAAGAGAAGGCTCCATAGATATGGTAGATGCCCCAGGAAGAGAGAGAGCCAAGTCTACAGCTGACCTTGTGGAGAGAGCAGAGCAGCTGAGCCTGGAGAGGAATGAGCCATGGGAGAGAGAGGAGACCTATCCCAGCCTACAGCTGATATTGGAAGAAGCTGTAACCACCGAGCCTTAAGAGGTAGAGTATGGTTGGACCCTTGCAGATGTTGCCAGCCATCTTGCTCCAGCACATGGCAACAGACTTTGGTGAGGCAAGTAACTTACGTTGTATGACCTGGTACCTGTAAGCTTCTACTCCAAATAAATACCTTTTATAAAACAAACAGATTTCTGGTACTTTGCATGAGCACCCCTTTCACTGACTAATAGAATCTTGAATGTTGACACTCTACTGAAATCGTTTATTAGCTCTAGCAGCTTTTTTGTAGCTCTTTCAGGACTTTCTAAGTATAGGATCATATCATCTGAGAATAGCAAATGTTTTACTTTTTCTTTTCCAAATTGGAAGACTTTTATTTCTTTTTCTTGCCAGATTGCTGTTGCTGGAACCTCTAGCACTTTATTGAACAACAGTGATTTCAGTAGGCATCCTTGTCTTGTCCTTGATCTTAACAGGAATGCTTTCAGTCTTTCAACATTGAGTACAATGTTAGCTGTTTTTCATATATGGCCTTTATCACGTTGAGAATGTTTCCTTCTATTTCTATATTTTATAGTATTTTTTATCAAGAAAGGGTGCTGTATTTTTTCAAATGCCCCTTGTGCATCAATTGATAGGATCATATAATTTTTTTCATCTTTTATTTATTAATGTGGTGTATTAGTCATGGTTCTGTAGGGAAACAGAATCAACAGGAGATATCTGTCAATAATATGAGATTTTATAAGAGTCTCTCCCATTACCGTGGGGATGCACAAGTCCAAGTTCCACAGACAGGCTGCAAACCAGGGGCCCCAATGAAAGTCCAATGAAAGTCCTTGATGAGTTTCCAGGAGACATTGGCTGTCCAAAGAGGAGCTGGGAAATTCTCTATTTCCTTGCTTTTGTTTATGTTCTTTGTTTTAGCTTCTTCTTGTCTCTGACCCTCACTCTTCTGATAGTTGGTAAGCAGTATCCTGGTTTGCTTTGCACCAAACAAGGTCTTCACAGCAGACTCTGGCTTTGTCTTTGTTGTTTTAGCGAGAGCTAAGCCTTATCTGCCTAACCCATCAGTTATGTTCCCACAATCCTCTCTCATTGTAGTTTTGATTTGCAGTTCCTAGTCACTAAAGGTATTGAACAAATTTTTATGGATATTTTTTGTCACTTGTATTTCTTCTTTGGACAATTGTCTATTCATATCTTTTGCCCATTTTTAATCACATTGTTTGCCATTTTATTGTTAACTTGTAGCGTCTCTTCATATATCATGGATACTTATCAGATGTAATTACAAATATTTTCTCCCATTAAGTTGGCTACCTTTTCACCCTTTTGACAAAGACCTTCAAGGTAAAAAAGTGTTTAATTTTTAGGAGGTTCCATTTATCTATTTTTTCTTTTACTGTGCATGTTTTGTGTGTAAAGTCCAGAAACCACCACCTACCAAATTTCTTTAAGATGCTTCCCTACATTTTCTCCTAGTAGTTTTATGATCCTGGCTTTTATATTTAATTCTTTGATCCACTTTGAATGGATTCTTGTGCAAGGATTGAGATCAGGGATCTCTATCATTCTTTTGGTTATGGATATCCAGTTCTTCTAGTACCATTTGTTGAAGAGACTGTTTTGTCCTGTTAAGATGGAATTCATAGGTTTGTGAAAAACCAGTTGGCTGTAGAGTTAATGGTTTATTTATGTTCTCTCAATTTTATTCCAAGGATATATGTATGTATCTTTATGGCAATACCTTGCTGTTTTGACCACTGTAGCTTTGTAATATGTTTGAAAGTCAGGCAGTGGAATTCCTCCTATTTCACTCTTCTCTTTTGGAATATTTTTGGCTATGTGAGTGCAAATAAATTTGGTAATTGAACTTTCTATTTCTGCAAATTAGGCTGTTGGAATTTTGATTGGTATTGCATTGAATTTATAAATCTTCATGATATTTAGTCTTTCAATCCTTGAAAACACCTTTCCATTTGTTTAAGATTCAATTGATTTCTTTAAGAATTGTTTTGAAATTTTCTGAATTCAAGTACTGTACTTCCTTGGTTAAATTAATTACTAGGCAGTTGAGGTTTTTTGTTGCTATTGAAAATGCAATTTTTACCTTATTTCCTCATCAGATTGTTTAATACTAGTGTACAGAAACGTTACTGATTTTTGCTTGTTGATCCTCTCTTCCTGGGGCTTTGTTTCTTTCCGAGCTTAGCTCCTCTGGTTCCACAACAAGGTCAGATGTAGGCTATTAGGTGAATGGCTTGCTTCTCTTCTCTTGGGGTCTTCTCTCCAGCATAAAAACTCCAACATCAAAACTGCTTCTCAAAAACTGCTCCCTCTGTCCTTTGCCTTGCCTTTTATATTCGAGTCCCCACCACCATCAAGAGGTGGGGCTCAATGCCCTACTGACGTGGCCCAGTCAACACCCTAATCATAACTTAATCATGCCCAGATTAACAGATCAGTTTACAAGCATGATCCAATTATATTTTTGGAATTCATAATTACATCAAATTTCCAAATGGCTACAGGTGTAAAGAAGAGTTTGCCTGGAATACAGAGTATTCTCTGTACCCTAGAGGTAGGGTGTCTCTTAGTACTGCCATGCCCTGTGATTAAAGTCAATGAAAAATTGCAACAAACCAATCCAAGCAGAATCTTCAGGAATGAAGATTCTTCAGGAATGAAAGTTTTAGTAGGCCTACCAGTCAAAGAAACATGGCCAGCTGAAGTGCTTGCTGAGGGTAATGAGAACATGGAATGGGTAGTTGAAGAATGTATTGATAAATATGAACTTTGACCACATGACCAGTTACAGAAATGAGGACTGTAATAGTCAAGAATCTTTCTTCCTTGTTTCGTTATGAGTATGATTGGATATGTACACAAAACACATTTCTTTGTTTTCTTCCCCAATTTTTTCCTCTATCATATGAAAAGTTGTATTAGTTTCTTGTCATAATACTTAAAGATGTTAAGTTTAAGGGTGAATATTACCCAAGGACAGGCACCCTATTCTGTAGGGAATTTATGCATTTCTGGTTGTACGCAAGAGAGTTGAACATTTTTAGGCAGAAATATATATGTATTCATGCATGTCTGCTATTGTTTTCACTTAGAGACTAAGTATAGTTTAAGGTAATGTCTATGGTTGCCAATTTGACAAAGGATGGCCTGTGATGGTTAGGCTAATGTGTAAACTCAACCAAGTAATTGTGCCCAGTTGTTTAGTCAAGGAAGCACTGGACTAATTGTAATACAAGGATATTTATGGACTCTAGTCACCAGTGAGTTTACTGCATAGATATTTGGTTACATCTACACCAATCAGGGAGATTACCATCAGCAAGGACTGATGCTTTATCCAATCAGCTGAATGCCTTAAAAGGGGAAATGATTACAGAATTCAGAGTAACAAAGTGTCAAAGAGAAAATTTAACACAAAAACAGCAATGAAATCAAACCCTAGAGTAAAGAGAGAAACTAATTAACTGAATAAATCCATCAATATAAAAAGATGACCAGACAGCAACAAAAAATTACAAACCATAGTAAGAAACAGGAAGACATGGCCCAGTCCAATGAACAAACTAAAAAACAAGGAAAAGATGCAGAATATTGAATAATTAATCAAAGCTATCCAAACAAATATCATGGACCAAATTACTGAAGTGAAGATAGAGATTCAGGATATTAAGGAGACACTGGGAGAACATACTGAAGAAATTTTAAACATACGTAAAAAGATAAGAGATATGATGGTGATGAATGACACAATCCAAGAAATCAAAAAGGCACTAGATGTACATAATAGCAGATTTGAACACACAGAGGAAAGAATTAGTGATGTGGAAGACAGTACATCTGAAGTCAAGCAGATAGCAGAACAAATAGATAAAAAGATAGAAAAATCCAGCAGGGACTCAGGGATTTGAATGACAACAAAAAACACAAAGATATGATTTATAGGCATCCCAGAGGGAGAAGAGAAAGGAAAGGGGACAGAAGGAGTGTTGGAGGAAACAATATCTGAAAACTTCCCAAACCTATTGAGGGAAATGGATGCATATGTCCAGTAAGTGCTGCACACCCCAAACAGTAAAAATCCCAAAAAGCCTACTACAAGATACGTATTCCTCCAACTGGTCCAATGCTCAAGACAAAGAGAAAATACTGAAAGCAGCAAAAGAAAAGGGAACCATCACATACAAGGGAGCTCAATATGATTAAGTGCTGATTTCTCACCTGAAAACATGGAGGCAAGAGGGCAGTGGTATGACGTAGTTAAAGTACTGAAAGAATTAACTTCCAACCAAGAATTTTCTATCCAGCAAAGCTGGCATTCAAAAATGGAGAGTTCAAAATATTCACAGATAAACAGAAATTAATAGAGGATACCAATAAGAAACCTTCCCTTCAAGAAATACTAAAGGGAGTTCTGCAGTTTGAAAGGAAAAAGCAGTCAAGAGAGAGTTAGAGGAGAGTGTAAGAACAACTAAAAAGAAAAAAGAAAAAGAAAAACAACATATGGTCCACATAAACCCAAAGAAAATGTGGCTAAAGTAATTCATTGAGAATTATAACAATGAAAGTTAATGGATTAAACCCACCAGTGAAATGACACAGATTGGCAGAACAGATAAGGAAATATGACTCATCTATATGTTGTCTACAACAACCTTAGACCCAGGGATTCAAGGAGGTTGAAAGGGAATGGCTGGAAAATAATATTACAAGCAAAAAAATAACCAAAAAAGGGGCAGGAGTAGCTATACTAATATTGGACTTTAAATGGAAAACTATAGTAAGAGACAAAGACAGACACTATATATGAGTAAAATGGGTAATCTTTCAAGAAAAATGAACAATTATGCACCTAACCAAGGCACCTCAAAATACATGAGGCAAACACTGCAAAAACTAATTGATAAGCAGATATCTCTATAATTATAGTGGGGGACTTAAATACACTATTATCACCATTAGGCAGAACATCTCATCAGAGAATCAACAAAGAACCAAAGACTTTGAATAATACATTGGGGGGGGGGCAAGATGGCGTTAGTGTAGGAGGGCACACACTGCAAGCTCCCAGAGCAAGGCAGATTGTGGACGGGGTCCTGCCTGGGGGTCTGTGCTGTGCGCGCTTGTAATGAGAAGCTTGGGACATCTATCTGCGCAGATCAATGGTGTGC